>JBBPLT010000330.1:0-30649 GCA_038089955.1 Strobilomyces dryophilus | reverse complement strand
CTATCGATGAATGAATTGTGTCCTGGGTCGGAAGTCCAGGTGGACGCAATCTGACCGAGCGCGGTCGCGAGATAGGCTTGGAACGCGATCTGCAGCGACAAAGGAAGCTCCTGCGGTCCAGATCCCAAGGATTTCGTCAACATAGGACCAATGTGACTCTCTACGATGGTGATACACTCCTTGGTTGCATCCGTCGCTGTGGTCTTGAATTCGAGATCTTGAAGGAGGCAGTCGGTCATGTACGTAGCATTCTGCTGGAGCTCTGCGTTCAATTTCTGGAGCGCGCGGATGACATCCGCGTCCGAGGACGTGTCTGCGATGTCCAAAAAGCCGTTCGAAGTCACATTGTCTTTCGATTGGGTTTCGCAACGCTGCTGGAGCTCGGCGATGCGAGCGCGCGAGATGGAGAGATCGCGACGAAGTCTCTGAATTTCTTGCTGCTTCGCCGAATTGTTCTCTGCGAGCTTGGAGTCTGCTGACGGCCGTGGATCGTCCTCGGAGGAGGGTGTGGGAGCTTTCTCTCCGTTGTGCATGGATTGCGAGTGAAGGGTTTCCTCGCTGATCGAGCTGGGAGCAGACGTCGGCGGCGTGCGCGGCCCCGCGAACGGTGCCGATTTGTCGTCCGTCGCAACTGGGCCGCGTCTACCCCGGTAGACTACGGCGTTGAACAAGTTATGAATGGAAATCTTTGCCCTGTGCGGCTTTTCGTGCGGTGCATGTCGAGTACTCTGTCCACCGCTGCTGGTAGTGATGGTCGCGGAAGAACGAGACTATCGTCCAAGAGAACGTCGGCGTCGTGTCTATGGTCGAAAGAAGATCTCTACCTCGGCAGGTCTCTCACGGTTCTTTCCTGTTTGTGCGTGGACGTGGACGTTCGTCGCTGCGGCGCGCTGGGTCGCTACACTTTTGTTGCCGTGTCCATGTACGCCTGGCCTTGCCGCATGCTGGCGGGCTGGGTCAGTCCGGGACAAAGCAGGATTTCCCTGTAATACGACAAGGTTAGTTCTGAGTCGGAGCTTCTTCATATGCTCGTCGTTCGTACCCGTATACCACGATCCACTGATTTCCCTGCCTTCGACGCATGGCCCTCGTGCACTGTGTGCTTCGTCGTATCCATTTCGGGTGGGGAATGTCTGCGACCGCTATTATTGTGGATGACCTCAAAACCAAGGCACTTCAGATGGACGATACTGAATTTTCCCCAGATACCTACCGATGACAACGAGAATAACAGCCTGAGACGCCGTCGACAGAAAGGGATCCGAAAGTTCGATTTGGGGATATCCTGGCTGGGGGGATGTCATTATATATGTGATGGCACGACTCCAACTACATGACCCATGTCTACGTTTAGTCGCATTTCTGCTCCAAGGCGCCGCGGAATTGGACCCACACGGAAACGGTCTGGCAGTGATCTTCGTTGATGAGGCGAGTTCGCCGCTACAGTGAAAGTCGTTATGGACAGCTGAAACGCACGTCTGCACTCGGGAACACGGCCTGCAGGCTGCATCAGGGCCAGCAACCTAGCGCTAATATCTTATAATATGTTATGATCAATTTTTTTGAAATGATAAATTGATGATAAGCCCTTGTAATACCTTACACGGGATTATCGTGCTAGGTCACTGGTCCTGATGGCTGAAATATGCTTCTTTTGTGCAGATGTAATTCTTGGCGCGACAGTAACCAGGTCAGACGCTCTGTCGCTGTCTTTTGGTCTCTGAAAGCATAGGTTCGTTTTTTTTTCCAACTTATATAACCAGGTGCCTCAAAGAGAGCACTGTGCGCGTGTCCTTGACCAAGCACGACGCCCGAACACCACATGGTGACTCTGCAGGCCAAGAACACCATGGTCCCTCGGATGCCATGTCAAATGTTCATTTCCGAGCCTCCGTACCCCGTTCATGTCTTGGCATTGTGCACCCCAAGTGGCACGTAGATATTTTCCAATTGGCACGCGCATGTGCCCGGTTCATTGAACTCCATTCCTTCACGTCGTATGAGGCAATACCATCGACGTCACGGAAAAGTCGCGGCAAGGTCGGGAGTGAGTGGTTTGGCGTCATAACGCGGTGGGGGGCTCCTCAGGGGGCCATTGCACCAGTAGCGTTTGAGCGCTTGGGACTTGGTCACACTGCACAGTGCGAAGCCCATCCTGTCGTGAGTTGCGTTGATTCAATGATTGATCGTACACCTCACAGTTTATGCCCTCATATTTTCATCTCGGGCAAGCATCGGTAGCATAGTAATGTCGATTTTTTTGAGTGCACTCTTCCGAGATGTGCCACTTCTTCACCGAAGGACTGCATAGTGCGTAGGTTCTCCTCTGAAATCGGACTGTCTCTTATATGTCCGCATGGATCAGGATGAATCGTCCGAGTCCCGTTTAATTGGATTCGTAACGCCGTTGCTTCGAGTTGGGGCTCCGGCTCTCAGTCGGTGATTTCTTTTCACGAGCTGATGATTAATGCAAGCCACCGATTCAGCGCCATATTGTCCTCAGGTTTTAGTAGTGATTAAGCCGCTTTTATACCAGAATGGATAAGGGTATTTCATGGCGCAGTTTCACCGACCCAATGTGGCTGATGTGGAATTGATGACCGATCTAACTTGTCGTACAAGGAACTGGACGCGAAGTGCGATCGAACTAAGTCATGTCAAGAACCACACACGACTTGAGGACCGCCCATCTCTTTGGGCAGTATGAGGTAAAGAGGCTTGGAGAAAAAGTCGAAGTGATAGTCATTTCGGTTGCTACGTCACGAAATGTGATGGATACTCGTCGGGGCTGTCGAAGATGTTTGCGACCAACTGGCGTACCTTGCCAAGTCGCACCGGGAGGAAACTAGTAGCGGTCTCGGCGCAGAACAAATTCCGATCGGCTGCAAAGTTTCCAACGTTCGTACCACAAAATCTAAAGTTGCAGTCAAAAGCGAGCGCGCATTCACGATCAATTATTCAAGGTCCATGTGACACCGTTTCTCCCGAATCCTGAAGTCGAGTGTAGATCACTTCACCTGTCGTCTCTCCTTTGGTTCTGTCACGTTACGAGTAGTGACATTATTACTGACCACATCATAGCTTTCCACTCGGTATATGTTTTCCACGGGGGTTGCTTACGGACGGAAAAACATTCCCGAAGAACTGGAGTGGGGTAGAGTGAGGGTATTGCTTCCTGATACTTCCGAAATGATGACGACCATGAGTGGAATCGGCTACACGTAAGAGACCGCTGCACGGCATTTGTGTTTACATATGTTTTCCTTACTCATCTACGGATGGGCAGACCATTCAGATATTTTATCGATGAGTCGATGGCCATATATCGCTATACCAAATCAGGAGAGCGTCCGCGATGTGACGCGACCGGCAGTCCATCGTAATTTCTCAGCGATTCGATGCCACCGAAGTTCAAGTACCCGTGACCGGATTGAGTTCCAGTTGCTCCTCCACTTGCCGCATTGGTCAACTACTCTTGAAAATATCCTTCGAAGACGAATCAACGACGGCATCAGAGGACGAAGGATGCATTCCCAGGCTCCAATGCCTACCCATGAAGTCTCTAACTAAACAAATGGAAATCACCCATTTCTGTGAGTTATTCGTTCAACCACTCGCCATAGCTGATTAGAAAGAACCGTTCGCGACTTGGATGCCTCCTATGATAATCGTACTGCGAGAGTGCCTTCCACGATATTTCTTGGAATCGCCGCATCCTGCTCGTGTAGATTCCGTTGTCAGCAATCTATATACTTCTCATCGACGGATACTTGTTAACCAATAGTGTCACAGAAGACCGGAGGCCTCTCTTTGGAAGAGCGGCATTGCTCTGCCGAAGCAAGCTGTAATTGAGTCGCTCGTGATCTCGAATACCGATCTACATGACGCGGCGTGGTCGCCGGATACAGCGGCGATCATGGCCAGTGGCTCGCTGGAGTTGGTCTGCCCGAGATACTTGTTTGGGCCTGACACAATGGACAACGCGGCAAGTGATCAAGCCGGGAATCTACAAATTGATGCGGCAAGCTCGTTAGAGTGCGAACGCTGCGATTCGACTGCCGCGTGCTGGTAGGGAATGATAAGCTGGATAGTTTGTTCGTAAACCGTACATCACACACTGGTGGGCGGGCGCGTAGATGACCTCGCTACGAAATCGTCCCAACGGACGTCAAAGTTGCTACAGATCTGACGCTGTAGGACATTCTCTTACATGTCAGACGGTCGCTGCGCTACAGGTCTGGTTTCCTGGCCAACTCTCTTACCGACAGGTCGAGCCAAACTTGTTTCTGCCAACTAGCATTCTCGGTGGTATGATGTGACAACCGGTCATGTTTCGGCATGTGATAAATTTGGTAATTTGACCCCGTCGATGACAGCGGCGATGTGTCGGTGATTCAACCAGTCCATCGTTCAGAACGAACATCCGATCATCCACTCGTTTCAACTTCTCTATAAAAGTCCCAACCTTGGTTCGACCCCCCCTTTGCCCCTTACTGTCATGCCCGCCGTGAACAAGATCTGCTGCAGTGCGTTTGCTTTCCATTATCTGTACGGTTTGGCTGTGTGGTTTCGCCGCTCACTACTTGTTCCTAGTTGGTGCTGGTTACGTCGGTCTGTATTGATTGTCTGGCAATGCTGTACGAAATAACAGTTTACTCGCATCTCGATAGGCGGACCCACCTGCGCCGTCATCGCGCTTAAGTGTCCCCACATTCAAGTGACCATTGTGGACATCAACCAGACCCGCGTAGACGCCTGGAATAGCGCGGACTTCAGCCTTCCAATATACGAGCCCGGTCTCGAAGACGTCGTTCGTCAAGCTCGCGGTCGCAACCTCTTCTTCTCTACGGATGTCGACAAAGGTATTCAAGAAGCCGATCTTATCTTTGTCAGCGTCAACACTCCCACCAAGAAGAGCGGCGTTGGAGCTGGTTTCGCCGCAGACCTAAAGTAAGTAAGACGAGCTTTGGCTCCTCGTACCTGTAACTGAATTTGTGTGACCCTTTTAGTTATGTTGAGCTCGCTACTCGTCGTATCGCCGCTGTGGCCAAGACCAGTAAAATTGTAGTCGAGAAGTCGACAGTGCCGTGCCGTACCGCCGAGTCCATGCGTACCATACTCGAGGCGAACTCGCTCCCAACCTGCCGATTCGACATCTTATCAAACCCAGAATTCCTCGCTGAAGGCACTGCTATCAAGGACCTTCTCGATCCTGACCGGGTTCTCATAGGATCCCTAGAGACACCAGATGGCAAGGCTGCGTGCGAAGCGCTAACGGAGGTATATGCTAACTGGGTTCCGTTAGTAGTTTCTCTACATCGTTGCGACATAATGTCCATCTAATGTGGAGGTGTTTATAGGAGAGAGCGCATCCTCACCGTAGGTTTATGGTCCTCCGAGCTTTCCAAGCTAGCCGCAAATGCGATGCTGGCCCAGCGCATCTCCTCGATCAATGCGCTTTCGGCCATCTGCGAAGCCACTGGGGCAAATATCGATGAAGTGGCGCATGCCGTTGGCAAGGATTCCCGCGTCGGTCCTAAATTCCTACGCGCATCTGTTGGCTTTGGGGGTTCATGCTTCCAAAAAGATATCCTGAACCTGGTGTACCTCAGCGAAGGTTTGCACCTTCCGGAGGTTGCCAGCTACTGGAGGCAGGTCGTGCTCATGAATGAATATCAAAAGACGCGGTTTTCAAAGAAGGTTGTGGACACGCTCTTTAACACTATCACGGACAAGGTAAGACGCGGCATCTTTTCCCTTGCATCACATTTTACGTCCCATGATCTAATTTTATGACTGGGGCTAATGTAGTCTTCCCATAGCATATTGCCGTTCTCGGCTTCGCATTCAAAGCTGATACCGGTGATACGCGCGAGTCCGCGTCCATTTCCCTCATTCGGGACTTTCTAGTCGAGAATGCGAATGTCAATGTCTACGACCCACAGGTCGAATACCCGCAGATTTGGGGAGACCTTTCGGAGGCCTGTCCCGCAATGCCTTTCACGACCAGTAAGTGCCAGACCCTAGTCCATCAATTGCGCCCATTGCTCGATGACACCCTCCCGCTTACAGTGGAGAAGCGTGTGAAGATATGCAGCTCTGCGCTTGAAGCATGCAAGGACGCTGAGGCCGTCGTTATCGCGACTGAATGGAAAGAGTTCCGAGAGATCGCTTGGGAGGAGGTCTATCGTAGCATGAAGAAACCAGCTTTCGTCTTCGACGGCCGTATCTTACTCGATGCCGACAAACTCCGAAGTATTGGATTCAAGGTTCGACGAATATTCCATTGTTCTGCGCATTGAAGGTGTTATCGGCGGTAGCATTATTGATTCATATTCATAGGTAACCGTCATCGGTCAGGGCGAGAAGCTGTAGACCGCAGAGCAACGAATTCGAGGTTAGATGAGCGGTCCCTTCTCCAATTCAGACCGTAGCCTATTTCTCTCACCTCGTTGCTGTCACTGATAACATTATCGATTCACAATCAGGTAACTGTTATTGATCATGAAAGCAAACTTAGCGCAAATGAGGTGCCTGGCGCTTCTCAGGAAATCGAGCTTCGGACGTGTAGATGTACGCCACTGTAGATAGCTGGCTCCCCTGTGGTATCAAGTATTCAATTTACCCCAAACGTGGACTCACCGGTGCCCTTCCTTCGCTGAATATCGGACCACACCCCACTTCTGCTGACCACTCCTCATCCAGACGTCATTTGTCGCTTGACTCCCCTGTGTCCCTCCCACGCGATTTCCGGCATATGGCCAACCCCGACGTTCGAGAACGAATAAACACATATGGATAACTAGCCTTTGAAGCCAACGACCACTAGTCCGCCTCGGAGAATTGAAGAGTACATGTCAACAGCGAACGCGGAGATGTATGTCGAGGTTTTCAGACGACGCTCCAGCGCGCAGCCGACCCTGGAGTCTTGTCTGAGCCGCGGCGATGAGCTATCTGCCCAACGGTGCGAAGCCCCGACCTCGGCCGCTCGGCGTGCGATCGTCTCGGACGAAGCCGACACGTAGGTATACCCAGCCGGCGTTGTGCGCGCGCGCGCGTCACGGTAGCGATGGGGACCATTCAGTTCCAGACGCTTCCAAACGACACTGTGTGTACATACGTGTTGGAGCGCGGCGACACTGCGGTCTCGACGCGTTTCCGTCCTGTTCGCGGTCGACGGCCCGTAACCCGGTGCTCGGTGCTCGATGCCGCTCAGCGATCCTGGATCCCCTCGGAACGCGTACGTGCTCGGTGGGAACATCTGAGCGTGCAGTCGTTCCTCTCAGAATCTGGCCACCATGGCGCGCTCCGTACGCTCGTGCAATTCTGTCAAGTTCGTCGCCGGTCCGGTCGGTCGGGAACGCTAGCGCCGCGTGCGACCTCCGAGTGGCCCTGTCCGAGATAACGCTTGGTACTTACTACCGCAACCTCCCACAGGAGTTTGGTCGCCTCCTCGGGGGAATCATCGGGCCAGCACGCTGCTATGTACGCTCGCCCGAGTAAGCGCGCAACTCAAGGCCCCTCCGCGCCAACGTTAAGCCCATCCGTCGGAGGGGGACGACAAACGCCTCCGGACCGAACGTGTCCGCAACAGACATGGGCAATATCGACAAACGTGGACCCGACGAACCCCGGCAAAAAAGTGCCAGCAACTCGAGGACGAAACCTAAAACGAAGACACGTCATCATGTCTTTCGGAGTCAAAACTGCCGTGTGATGTAATATATATAAGACACTGAACGTAACGAATCGCCTTAAGTTGACTTGGTCGAACGACGAAGACGACGCCATAACCATATTCAAGGCGAATGACTAGTCGATGTGTACGTGTTGAGCACAAGAACGGAAAAAGGAAACGAGAAAGGAACAGCGTAAAGGACAATAATTGACGAGAACTTTTTCTTTTTTGAAGTTTTCACGACACCCTTCAAGCGGAGACAAGACACATATGTCCCTTTTCGAGAGAAAAAGTGGCGCAACCTAGCATATGAGTGGGAAGAGAAGAGGAGAAATAAAGCGTCCTGGACGCCACTTTCTAGGGATTAGGAGACCATGAACGGCCGGAGTTCGTCGATATCCCTGCTGGCGAAGTTTGGGTGTCATAGTCGAGCACCCAGAACAAGCCACCCACGGGGTGACACTAAAGTGAAACGACGAGTGGCTTCATGAGCCACTGTCCGACGGCGCAAGCCAAATCGACGAATGGTGCTAGACGGCGCTCAGGTGAAACTGACATCAGCCATGAATTCGCCACGCGCGAGAAGTAGGGGGACTCGTAGAAGGGCTCTTGAGATGTTGACCAGGTCGGATATGAGCATTCGACGATGCCTGGTACGCCGTCGGTCTGCCATAATGCGTCGTCGGCTCGCTGGAAGTCGCGACGGACACAATGGCAGGATCAGCGAATGGGATATTTGGGTTCTGCCACTGAACTTGCCGATGCTGCGTAAGTTGTGTCATGGGGCTAGATAAGTTGTAAGAGGGTTGAAATGGTGGCTGCGGAAGCTGCGACAATGACGTGGATTGACGGTGCCCCGGGCTGACACTGGAAAATGATTGAGACGACTGAAGATGAGCTGGATGTTGTGGATGGTCAAGCGAAGTGGACCAAATTGAGGGTGGGGCATTGGGACCGAGGCCGAAGGGGAACTGAGGTTGGATAGAACTCGATGTTGGCGGATGTTGTGGGCGCGATGTATCGATAGGACCTCGTTTCGTGCCCATGACGTTATTGAGAAGATCTTGAGCGGTGGTACCAGGTACGATTGTTGGAGATCTGGGTGTTGCACGCGGCGTTTTGGTCAAGAGAGGAGAATCCTCCATCCTGGCAGCACTGCGTAGAATTGGCGTGGTAGGGAGGGTGGCAGCCCCAGGAGCAGGAGGCGAACCAAGCGCTCTGATATGTGTAATCAGCTCTGGGCAGGCAGAGTCTCGACATACGAACCTTGGATTCCAAAGAATAACCTCTCCATCGTCGTCGTCGTCTGCTGCTCCGTGATCGTCTAGTGCTTCCCTAAAGGCATCGCCAACCGGGTCATCGTCCGTTCGACTTGTATCTGTCATCGCGTCATCCTCTTGTTCATTCTCCCGCCCTGACACATTACTCGGAAGTTGCGGAATAATTTGATCGGTGACCTGGTGGGCCGGCTCGTGGATATCCGAAATTGCAGATATGCCGGTGTCGAAAAAGAACGCGTTCTTATCCAGATGGATGGGGCAAGACTATTGATAAGATGATGGCGTAAGTTCGCGTATTGATCCCCCGCATTAATTGAACGTTTACCTCAAGCTCAGCAAGCGCCCTGGCGTCCTTAAGTAAGTCCCAGATCCTCATCAGCTGTTCCTCGTTCGGATGGACCTTTTCTCGGCCATTTAATGTGCTTCCATTCTGCTGACCCTCTGTATCGTTCCCAGGAACAGCATCCGTCGATGAGGCCCCGTCCACCAACAGATCACGTAACGGAAGAAAACCCTTCAGATCGATATCTTCGTCCAGAGGAGTCGTAAGGGCAGGTAGCCTCGCGGACGGGAAAACACTACTCAGTGCACTATAAAATTGAACGAATTTAGCCCAAAATAGAGGCAATCCTTCGATTAGAACTCCTCGGGTACCTCTCCCGGTGGTGCTAATTTGGTCGCCGACGGGGGATTGCACAGCATGTAAAACATATTTGATATTGGCTAAAAGCCACTTGCTTGCAATGCGCAACGCGGGTAAGGTACGTCGGAATGGCGCCGTGATACGCTGGGCGAGATCATTCTCTGCCGCATCTTCAGGGGGCACCGTAAGTTCAGTAGCACCTATCTCGAGAAGAACGCGATGAATAGCGATGACATGAGTCAAAATCTGCGATTCAATGACAGATGGATCTGGAGGTCCGCCTGATCTCCTATTTGAAGGTGGTGAGGTATCGCGGATCATGCGATGCTTCCAGAGGGCTCCCTGTGAGAGAACGACGACTCTGGACACAGTTTCTATGGGAAGGATGCGTTCCGATACTAGGCTCTGGAAGTCCTTCGCGACCGCATCCGCGTGTGCAATTGGATTCATTTTGTTCCTGAGAAAGTTCGCGCGTCAATGCGGAGAATTACAAGAAGTATAGTGAATATACTAACTTATCTGAACCCAATCGCCATAATGCATGTAAGAGAACGATGTTCTCCTTGAGGTACTCCACTCTCAGCCGAGGCGGCATTTCTCCGAACTCTAGAATTGTCGTCTGGGAAACGTCTTTTGTCTTTTTGGACTGTTGATCGAGCGCTTTGTTTAGAATTTTCTTGACATTTTCTGACGCAGTGTCGTATGGCTGGCGGACACAGAGCGCCCTGTAATAATGAAAAAGGGAGCCGAACATGTCGCCCTGATAGAATGCAAGAATGGCGAGCTGGTGTGATGAATTGCCCTCATGCGGGACAAGGAAACGAGCTTGCTCGTAGCATTGAATGGCCTTGTCGTAATTGCGCGCCCGTGGAATGGAGTCGAAGCCGGGAATGCCGCCCCTCCTCCCCCGGCCGCCTCGTTTCGCCGGCGCCGAGCCGTCCTCGTGGCCAGCCTTGGGACGACCAGCTGCCTCGTTGTACAGCTCTCTGTATCTGGCGATGTCTCCGAGGCAGACGATAGCCTTGCTCAGAATCGCGAGTCGGCTCTCGTGTTCCGCGGGATCCGGGAAAGGCGTACTCTCTTCCGGCGGAAAATAAACCTGATGGCGAGCTTGATTCTGATGCGAAGCGCCATTGCTGTCGCCTGAATCAGCGAGGCTCGGAAGGTTGGTGTCGTCCGCCGGGGTTAGGAGGTTCAGGGCGACCAGGACGGGTCGGGCCCGATGTAATGTAAAGGATCGTTGGTATCGGAGTACGAACATGGTCCAAAACTTGTCTTCGTCCGCGAGGAACTGACGGAAGCGCTGCATGAGCTTGCGGTATTCTACGGGGCCATGACCACCCTGTCGGGCCTGATGACGAGGTGCGGACTGCAGCGTACGCTCGAGAGTTGCGAGGCTCTGCTTGTAATGAGAGATGAACTGATAAGACGTCTGCATCCATAGGTGAGTCTCAGCATCCTTGGATTCGTTTGCATAAGGCACGACCAGCAGTAGTCGTAAATATTGTCGTCTCAGGCTTCGTCAGATAATGAATAAGAACCGTGTGTCGTGTCGTGAGCGTATCGGACGACTTACTTCTTGCGACTGAACTCGACCTCCTTATCCCAAGGGTTGTGTGTTTTCAGCAGCTCTTTGAGACCCTGATGTAGACCCTTGGCTTCTCTATGAGGATGTGAGCCCGACGGGCCAGCTGGAGAGCAAAAAAGAAGAGCACCTCGCTAGCAATGAAGCCGACTCGGACATTGTTGGTGATACGGCGGGTCATAGGCCCATTTTCTGATATCGATGAGCTTGAGGACCTGGCGCCGACCGTGGACAGCTAATGGTAGCCGTGGGAAACGATGATGAACAACGTTTTAGTTCGCGCCCACGCAGGGGCCAATAATTATGTACAGCCGGCGACTGCCACCTCGCACCCTCAACAGCGGCGATCATGCACGGCCAGGGTCTTGCTCACGTTCATTTTCGTACGGAGCTGATTGTGGCTCGCCTGTCGTATCCGGGTCCAGGTCGCAGCCGGCATGCATCCCCCAGTTCGCTCGGCTGCTCGATGGAGGACCTAGTACTTAAGTAGCCATCGATTCGACATCCTTGACGCCATATCACCGCTACGGTCATTTGAAAAAAATCCTAAGCCGCACCCTATCGGATCGGCCTGCAATTTTTCTTTTTCGAGCGATCCGGCTGGCCGCATTACATTGACTGGGCTAAATTGTTCCGGGCGGGAAGCACTCGAGAGCGTCCCGAACTGGCTTAGAAATCTAAGACGTCTCAGGACTGCGCACGCTACCGCCGGAATAGGCGCCGCGGCTCACTTGAGTTTACTAGCATGAATCTCGATGAGCACACCGCGTCGGCGTGGACCGCGGCACCACCGACGCGGGAGCGGTCGCTCGATCTTTACTCATCCGCCGCTCGAGACTCTCACCGTCCTATTCATACTCTCTCCGCCATTGACATTCAGCATGCATCTCGCCTGCACGTGTCCCCGCGTGCTATGTCAAGTGGATGTATCGCCCACAAGTTATGCCTGCACGCGACCAGCAGTACGGAATAGATGGAAGGAATATACAATTCATTTTGCTGGAAATATGGATCTGGAAAGGTTTCTCATTATGTCTCGCCGTGAGTTCGAGCCAGAGTCGAGATGCCTGCGCCACCTTCGGAGATGGCGGTCCAGTGCACCACAAGCTCCAATTGAGAGGGCGTGGTTTGGTAAGGTTCTCCGCTGCAGGCTGTCGCACCCACTTACCTGTACATGTTGTGCCCTGGAAAATCAACAGCAATTTACACATTTCAGGATAGATTGAAGAAGTGTCCGAGTTTGGCTAAGTAGCGTCCAGCGCGGTCAGTATGTCCATCCCATTTCGCTCCAAGGGGTTGTCCGCATGGGCTCTACTTTAAGTGCTTCGATGCTCTATCACATCCGCGCACTAGAAAAAGGGCTCCCAAATTCGCCCTACCTACCAGCCAGTCCTCGAACCACCCACCCACCCTTTCGCCGCGTAAAATCTGCCGCGAACGGTACACCTCACCATACCTTGCAACCCACTCTCCTATCACACCACTATCAACATGCCTCCGTTCTACGAACTCTCCGTCGCCTCCTTTAAGCAGCAATCATCTCCGAAATCGCGATGGGCCTTCGCCGTTGTTTTCTCGTCATCCTCTGGACACTCGCTCCTGTACCAGATCGAGGGTTCATCCTCGCACCACAGTATGGACGTACCGCAGTCAGTCACACTAAAAGCGGGGGAGAACGGTTATGTGGGCAAAATACCTGTCGGGGTGGTGGACGCGGAGAAACTTCACCAACTACACTCCGCTCTCACTACCGTTCGCATCGAGAACGGGAACCCCGCGTGGAACTCTCACGACTGGGTCATGGGCGGAATAGCAGAGCTACGCAGACGGGAGATCTATCACATTGATAAGCATGTGACAGCCCACTGGGTGTCAGAACGGCTGGGTGAGACGTAGGAGAAAGTACGTCGGATGTCTGGCGAGTGGCCTGTGACACCTACTCTTGAACGCTCTTTTGATACCAGTCGATAGATGGCGCGTTGTCTTGGGACATTGGATCGGTGTAGCGCACTCTCCGACATGTATTCTTTGGATTGTTTGCAGATCGTAGTATACGTTGCTTAGAATGGCGAATGAACGGCTATCTGCGACGGGCAATTCGGAGTTTCAGCACTTGTCAACCTAGCAATTATGGGGGTGCGAGTCCGCCAGGAACAGCATCGCCTGCCTTTGCATGAGTCAGCAAACGTCATTCGAAGCCCTGTGACACACCGCACATACCTTGATTGAGCACTGACAGTTCATTGATTGAGTTATTAGACGAGAGATGAACTTATTATGTTCCAGCGTAATCGTGAAACCTATGGGAGCCAGACATCAACGTTTGTTGACAACGAGCACCTTCGATGATACGTAAATCAATCGTAGGAAGTCTTCGATCACCAAGGAGGAGACGGCGGTGCCCTCGCACTCGCAGTCTCGAGAAATGGGCCAGATCCAATCGGAGGGAACCTGGAGTAGACGTCCCGCTCCAGCCAGTTCAATAACCCTTGAACGTTGTGATTCATTTCGGTGTCCGGATGTGAAGAAACGAGGAAAATGTCTTCTTATCCACGGGAGACGTCTCATTATAACTCCGCGTATGACGTAGAAAAAGTGATCTACCATGTGTATCACGATCAACTCGAGAGTTCCCAGGGTTTTCTCCGCAACGGTGTAGTCGATTGACTGGGAATCCCGTCCTGGAGCGATTTTGGAAATTGGGAACAATATAATTCGTAAAACCAACCTACGTTCAGGATGTCAGCGACTACTTTGTTGTTAGGGATCTCATCGGTCTTTCCCTGCTCGAGCAGACTTTTTAATTCTGCGAAGGTCAACACGCGCATCTCCCTATGCTCTGCTCCAGAAGAGGTTCCATTTCCGCTCTCAGCATGGAAGGGATCCAAGTCCGCGGTGTAACCACGTTGCACGTCTGCGAGGCTGAGATTGTGACCAGTAAAGCTACCCCCGATTAATGAGCTTCTCGAGCGAGAGTAAGGGGTATCCAAAACATACTGATTGAAATAGAAGACCTTGATCTTGAGAACGAGTTCTAACTTCTCAGTGTCAGGCAGCTGGTCCGTTGGCTGATGGTCGAGGATCCCGGCAAGTCCTTGCTAGGAGTCGGTGGGCAGTCAGTGGAGATAGCTGATTCGGCGCGCGTACCTGGAATGCTTCGTCCGAGGAGAAGGGAAAGCTATGAAATTGTTCAAGAACACGTTGACGCTCATCTTGGGACGGTGGGGCCCCGTCTGGACGACCTTGTAATGTGGACATGCCGATAAAGTCGTTGGCGACCACGACAATGTAAATAACCTCGCGCTGTAGTTAATCAAGCCAGAGAGCCAGGATGTAGGTAAAAATACTGCGGACGCCGAGAACGCGTTGGGCTGACTCGGAGCGCTGTGCAGGCCCGTGGTGGTCGCATTGAACTGGAAAGAGGTCGATCCTGGTTGATTATATAAGCTGTCCGGATATCCCCTTCAAGCAAGTTTCTCTGGACTAACTTCTTGTTGCAGCGCGTTTATCAGTGGCTCGCAACGTACCATGACAAGCGTTAGCAAAATCGTGGCCGAGCGAAGCCGCCGCATTCTCATGGAGCTGGTTTTGAAGCCAGGAAATGGTAACTATCTCTTGGCGCCGAGAATATCGCTATAGACAGGTCTAACGCCGCTCTTCCGACCCTCTGCACAGATGTCTGTGCAGACTGCAAAGCACGTGCTCCGAGATGGGCCTCGTACAATCTGGGCATTTTCATCTGGTACGCCCTTACTTTCGCTCCTGTGACAGCGAACTGACGGGCGAGCAGTGTCAGCTGTGCCAGTATCCATCGCAAAATTGGCACGCATGTCACAAAAGTGTACGTCAGCTGCCTTCATCCGTGTCTGTTTCTAGCTCAGCGACCCCCCCGTAGTAAGAGCATTACCCTGGACGAATGGACCAAGGAGCAGGTCGAAGTCAGACATTGAATCTTCGTAGTCGAGGACAACTGATCTTAACTTGTTTCACGCAAGGTCATGAAGGAGAAGGGAAACATCAAGTCAAACGCGCTCTATAATCCAGACGAGGCTCGCCACCCGCCTCCTACGAACATGATGGACTCGGAACGCGATTCAGAACTGGAGAAATTCATACGTTGTACGACAATCAACCGTTTTTACGCTGAGCTCAACTTACAAAAGTCTTATAGCCAAATATGAGTTCAAACGGTTCATGAACCGGAAGCCCAGTTCCAGTTCTCAGCACCTTGCTGCTGACTCGCGTGCAGCACCCACTATCACTTTACCACGATCCACGCCGCTAACAAATGCAACACATATTGAGCGGGAAGCCTCGCCGCCCGGACCTCCGCTACCACCTAAAACACCCGAAAACTTACCTTTCCGACTTCGCCCTTTGGCCACAATACCTTCGCAGAACGTGCAATCCGCGCGATCCTTTTCACATCCTCTGCCGCCGCTCAGTAATTCGGAAAAACTTACTGCAGTACCCCCACTCAGACAACATGCGGTAACTCAACCCTCCATACAGAAACCCGCAGGACAACTATGGGATGATCTTATCTCCCTGCAAGAACCTTCCCAATCCTCATCGCTTCCACTCCAGTACAGTCCTGCCACCCCCTTCACACCCCCTTCGCAACCGCAGATGTCTGCTCAACAGCAACCAATGCTTGGCACTGCTCAAAATCCGTTCATGAATTTGTCCCTCGGTCAAGCTAACGCCACCCCTCCACTCGGAGCTAGCCCGATGTCGCTGTCGGCACAAGTTCCTTTCGTACACTCTGCGCCGCTGTCTAGCCCCGCGCTCCACCTCAGCGCGACGAATCCATTCAACCAAATCTCAGTGACCGCGAGCACGACGGGCACGGCGTTCGCTACGAGCTCGAGCTCCTTCCCACCGTCGACCTGGCACGCATCTATGGCAGCGTCCGCGCCCGCGACGCCCTCTATACCACCGTTCATGGCCTTTCCGACGGGGACCGTGCTTCACACGCCACCCCTTTCGTACGGCGTGTCGCAGACGTCGGCACCTGCGCCAGGAGTTTCGTTTCCGACTGCGCCGTTCGCCTCGGGCACGGCCATGGGGGGCTTGGCTCCGAACCCCTTCGCGCCTGTCACCGCTCCGGGGCAGATGCCGCTCCCGACTGTCGGGTCGACGAACCCGTTCTCAGGCATGCAGATGGGACAAGCGGGTTTCCCTGGAGAGAGTCCCCGGCCAGGGTTTGGAACGACGGTGTTCGCGAACCATCAGCAACAGCAACAACAACAAATGGGACCCAACGCATTCGGGGGATGGGCGGGGCAGGGTGCGCACGGGACGTTTTGACCGCTGAACCGCGTGCGTCAAACGTTCGAACGTCACATGTGGGTTCGTCTGAAAGACTCGAGTCTTAGGGTTTGCGTCTTGGCGTGGGGATCTCCACAATATGTGCTTGGGACATTTTGGATAACTATAACTACCTGATTTTTTTATTTACGATGCGTCGCTTGTCGTTTGATTTATCCGTGATGCGGTGCTGTACCACTTGGTTCTTGCTGACATCTGTGCCGTCCAGCCCGGAGTCGACTCGTCGGGGACCGACTCTAGAAGAAACGTATGAGTATGGCATGATTCGGACTGATCCTAACTTCCTAGTCGCTAAACCCCATCGCCATATAGTAAAAGTATGGTGAGTGAAGTGGGGTCCCGTTCAAGGCACTCGGAGCCTCGAGGATTCGTCGGCCGTGGTCCCATCACCGATGGAGCCGAACAGGCCGTAGCGCTGGTGCCGAGCACGCCTCCGAGACGGCGCCGACCCAGGCTTCAAGCGCGCCCGACTGACGGTGACGCGCTCCAAGTCGTCCTTGGCTTTCAGCACCGCGACGTGCCTGGCGCCAGTCACCAGCACGAGGTATAGTAAGACCCGCCTCGGCGCGTCCCGATCCTTCCGTGCCAGGGACCTCCATGATAATGGAGTCAACGACACGAGGCATTTGGGCTCACTGGAGAGTGGTCGCCTCTTCCGCCGCTCTCACGCACCTCTGGGCCTTACTCCGAGGTTTCGAGTGGACCAGTCCCCGGCGTCCCATGCACCGGGCGCGTCGAATCGCGTCTTGGCACGGACGGACCTGGCTGGACAGCCCGCGTGTGCATCGTGCACCCCCTTTTTTTTTTTTTTTCTGGAATCGGAATGGACCCATGCTGCGGTGTCGCCTACTCGTACTAGCCGCACGCTGGCCCGTCCTCGCATGCTTTCTCCGACCGCGCCGTCCCTGACCAGGGTAATCTGGTCCGACGTGATCGCGACGACCAGTTGACAATGATCAGTGATCTCGGTGAGGGAGCCGTCACGCTCTCGCTGGCATAGGATCTAGACCGGACCTGGACCTATGACAAGGTCTCAGCCGATCGTGGGGCATCATTGCCCTTTGAACGTGCTTGACTCCCACTCAATATCGATGAGGCCAATTTGAAACGCCACGACGCCCCGAATTGTCTGTCGCTACAAAAGGCATAGCTCAGGACTTAGTACCACGGACTCTCGACGGAAGATCTAACTCTGAAGGGCCAAGTGTCATACGTATCTGTACAGGTCTACTTATCTGTATGCACAATCGCAGCTGCATGAGTATCTAACCCAAATCCAGCAAGAACATGCATTTCATCTGTTCGTTCAACCAAGTACTCGTCCCGTCCGCCATATATTACATAGATTCATCAGATCGCATGTGATTTGCAAGAACAACAGACAGAGATAGCTTCACATCCGAAAACAACCTCAAAGTTCGTCGTGTCATCGTTGTTCCTACTCTTCGTCGTCCTCGTACCGACCACCGCCTCTGAATAGCGCCAACAAATCGTCCAAGCCGAGCTTCATGTTCTTGATCTTGTCGCCACTCAACGCCGCCTTGGCGAGTTCCCGCTTAGCACCTTGAAGCTAGCGCGAAAACGAGGCGAATCAGCCAAACAGGCGAAAAGAAGGCACGAGAGAAGAGGGGGAAGATTGATACGGCGGGACAAGCCGAGCGTTGAACCCGTTTGATTGTATGTCACTCACCTGTAAGATCCGAGTTTCCACTGTATCGGGTATCATCAGTTTGTAGATATTGACGTCCCGCGTCTGACCGAATCGATGGGCACGGTCATATGCCTGATCCTGTTGGGACAATGTATCATTGTCGCCACCGATCATTCACCGTAGATGGATTTAAGTTTGATGAGTCCCACAGCAATCGGACGTGAAGACCCGAGGTGAGCAGAGTAAAAAGAACATCAAACAAGGAACGCGCAGATAAGGGCGGAAACACCCGGTTAGCATAGTGAAAACAAATGATAGACGACTCACCTCGAGCGCGGGGTTCCACCACATATCGACGAGAATCACGTTGTTGCACGCGGTGAGGTTAAGCCCTATTGATGGAACGACACCGCAATCGGTCCCCACCGCAGCCGAAAAAAACCGTAAATCAGGATGAAGCACATGATGCGATTAGCGTAATCGTTGAGTGCATGCAACGAGCATGTGAAACGAAAGGCAATCAGCACCAGAGATATCACACAAAAGATCGTGATAAGAAAAAAAGTGCGGAATTGCCCGGGGAGGGTCAGTAAGGCTCCGTCGGAGCCATGGACCCACAATATTGGCCCCATCAGTGATACATCGAACCGGCGATCAACGTACAGCTCCAGAGAGCAAATTGGAAGGGTAGGTAAGGGAGTACGCGATAGAGGATGAATTGCGATTGCAAACATCAACGGCAGAACTCACCGGTACTGCCTGCCTTGAATGAGATGAGTATACAGCGAGTCGACCGACTGCTCCGAATCTTCTCCAGACTAGCTTCACGTTTATCCTTGGACATTGAGCCATCATCTAACCGCAGGAAAGGAAATTATGAGCATTCGCCGCGCTATGCAGAGAAACGATGCGGCACGAAAGCTTCCCAGGGAAATTTGTCAGAGTACGTACACCGCACATGTTTGATTCCTTGGGCATCCAAGAACGGCTCAATCAAATCCAACATGGATGTGAATTGCGAGAAAATAATCGTCTTTTCCACACTCCCGGAGCGCTCATCAATGGTCTTCAAAATTGCCAAGATTTTCTTGATCTTGGCGGATTCGGGAGGAAGGTCTGAATTTGAAGAAGATTTCGTGGTCTTGGCAAGAGGTTGGCAGTCACTGCAGTGTGTGGCATCATCTCCGGGTGCCAACCTAAAGTAGACAAATGAGTAAGAAGTCGAAGAATGAAGAGGAACAGCGAACGCGGTCTGACAGAGTTGACACTTCTTCCCACCCGACATGCCTAGTTGTCCGAACATGGCAGCGAGATCTTCGCCATCGTCTTCGTCATTAGCGGCCTTGGGCTCAGCTGCGTCTTTGTCAACGCGGTAATCCTTGGAAACGAGTGAAGGATGGTTGCAAGCTGGGTTCGAGCGAATGATTAACCCCTCCGCATTTTCTACTAGTAGCAACCACTCGCCTTGGCGGAGCCTGAGGAGCAAGACCAAGACGTGTGTATAGTTAACTTTGTCGGTTTCGACAAGCTTATTGACCTCGGACGACATTCTGTTCTCGAGCAGCCGGTAAAACTCTTTTTCAGAGGGATTGAAGGAACATTCGACGAGCTCGAGGTTACGCTCAGGTAGCTGAAGAAGGGGCTTGCCATTCAGGATTTGATTCTTAGTGCGCCTTAACATAATTGCTTTCAAGATGACCTACGGCACCACGACGTTCATCGGGAACCAACCATGAATGTATTATCGACTTACTTGCAAGCGTTTCAGTGCACGAACAGGTCGTCCGGCTTTCACAGGTTTCGCGATCTGTTCGTTAAAGGTGTGCCAATCATCAAGAGGCGGAACTCGCAGGAACTTGATCAAAGAAAAAAGCTCCTCGACCGAATTTTGCCTAGTAATAACAGTTGAATGATATGAACATGAGCAGGCGAACATACATACATTGGAGTTCCAGTGAGACACCATCTGAATTTGCCTTCCAACGCACAACATGCGATGGCGCTCTTGGTGTTTCGATTTTTGATGTTGTGAGCTTCGTCTGTTTGCAAATGTGCTGCTCATCAATACTTAGCACCAGATTCCCACAATATCACACACCGAGCACGATGCGGAACCATTTCACCCTGAACAACGCATCCTTGGACTTCCCAGTCCGTTTTTTACTGGCGAGCCTCCTCGTCAGGCCATCCGATGAATCGGAATCCGAGTCCGAGGCACCCGCCATGGCCTTAGACTTTGATTTCTTCGATTTGCCCTCATCCTTGGTTTCCGGGGCAAACGTTGCATATTCGGAGGCAACGATGGAATAAGACGTCACGATGACATGCGCCTGTTGCAATTTGGAAGGATCGGTAGTACGACTCTGGCCGTGGTGCTCTATGACGCGGAGTCCGACCGCCATGCGCGTGATCTCAGAAGCCCACTGGGAGACGAGAGAGACCGGACAAACCACGCTTGAATGGATCGCCGTAAATATCAGAGCCTGAATCAAATGCAAAGATACTCACAGCGTACTGGCAGCCCACCCGTCCTCCTTGTCAGATTTCTTGGCACGGCCATCGACGATGCGCGTGAGGGTCTGAATAGTCTTACCGAGACTGTTCCGGCGTCAGAGACGTTCTTGCTCGACCAAAGTGCGCGCGCTCACCCCATGTCATCGGCCAATATCCCACCCATCTTCTTCTTTTTGCCCGACTCGCGCTCGCGCATCCAGTTCCGCCCGATGACCTGATGTGGCAACAGCTTGATTCCGTCCGCAAACCCGGGAACGATCGCTTCGCTCATGTCGATTTCCGTCTCTTCAGCGTCGTTGACCGTGTCTTCGACCAACGCGCGCAAGGCCTTCTCGGCATCAGCGGCCGACATGCGCGGGTCGTAGAGATCGCGCTCGTGAGGCGCGTCGAACGTCTCCCACGTCGGGACATCAGCGTTGCTAGGTATGCGCGCTTTCGTGGGGAGCTCGATGGGCGCCGGCACGGTCGTGCGTTGCGGCAGCGCTGCGGGCGTGGCGCGGTCGAGTGTGGCGAGTATTTGGCTCTTGAACGCCGCTCCGGCGTCATTAGCAGGCTTAGACATAGGGCTGGTTACGTCAAAAGGCGGTTCAACGCCATGCTGGTGAGAAAACCCACGCGTCGTTCTCTTCTTCGTCGGAGGAAATGATGACTGGGCGGGATCTGCTACGGTGGTTCGCGGTGGGCGGAAGCGATGGAGGCTGAGAAGACCCGGAGCTGGAGGATATAGACTGAAAGAGATGAACGCGTCGCCTGGATGGGAACATATGTACTCACGACCACGCTGGAAATTGTCGCCTGAGACGTTTTCTGGCCAGGCTTGAGGAACTCTGGATAGATGGCTGGGTCTCGAAGGAGTTGTCGGCGTCTGGAAAAGAGGTCAGTTCACCGATGCGAAAGCCAGTTAATCTCTGCGTACTTGGCTTCCATGGATCGTGGTGAAAGAAAGGAAAAATGAACAAGGTTCGTTCGGATTCACGCGACGCGTCTCATTGAGTGTTAGGAGTCACATGACTTCATCAATACCACTGTGATTCTTGGCCATTAAGAACCGACCAGAAGCGTCGTCCAAATGACGTGTCTGCGCGCGTGTTTACTCCCCGGCTGGACGCGAGATGACGTACTTTGCAAGGCTTATTAGCTACAAGTCAGCCGATCGCGCCCATTTGACACGTTCGCAAAACAGCCCTCGTAACGCGGAGGAAGCACGCAAGGCCACCTGATTGCCAGTGTGAGCAATCACTCAGTACCACGCCTATTTTGCGGTGAAGGAACAGATAGTTCCATCGTACACGCGCTCGTGACCGTGCGTCCAGTGGTATGTCTTGATTCGACACGATTATCCTAACAATCCTCCGGCCTCTGTCTGCTCGAGTCTGGTTCCAATGTTCTTGGGATCTCACTACCTTCGGACAACACCGCTTTCATCCCATCGCACAGCTACGTACTACATACCCCGGACTGTTACCCTCTAACAAGCCGAGAATGCACGTTGCTGACTTCTCAGAAATTGTCAGAGACAGCATCCTACGTACATTTCCAATTGCTCGTCGCGGGCGCTTATGATATCTACCTATCAACTGCTCGACATTCGTGGAGATAAAATGAGGTTCTATTCGGAGATATGGATGTGTCCTGTTCCAGATATCCATTCACCCTCACGTATGGGCACGTCGGCTCATGCTGCATTTGCCGGCCGAAAAGAGCTCGCAGGAATCACTTCTCGTGGGACCAAATTCTCTACGAGCAATGGAGATGCGTTTCTCATTCTGATCGCTCATCATGAATCCCATTTTCGGTGGACGCGAGCGCCAGGGTATGCCCCAGTTCTTTTCCTATGATTGATCCCATAGACTACTGTATTCCAGTCTCGCAGCGATCCGTGGCCTGGCACCGGAATGCATCACAAACCTTTAACTCCAGAATCAACGATACTTGGGCTGACCAGCAATCTCACTATCATTTAATCAAAATGACCATCGTGCCCGCGAGATGCCAGACGAATGGGCGATATTCGGCCGCTACTGGTCGGGAGCGCGACCTGATGACGTTTGATGGAACAAAGAGACCGACCTGTCACCACTCATGCACTACCCTTAAGGAAGTTATCGCCACCAAATCAACATCAACGTCTGTGTCGTGCCTGATCAGTCGACGGCGGAGACGATTCATATTGTCCAAATGTCGCAGTTCTGGTACTTGGCGCGTGCATCGAAGAATCAAGCTGCCTGTGTGTGGTAGGTCGATTTACGAAATTGGCCCCGCTCTATCCCAAAACGCTAGTCTGGCTTCCTCTACACTGCTTTCGCGTGGAACCACTGGGAGACCCCCCGGGTAACGCGATGACTTGAAGACCATTAGCCCAGAGAAAACGGCCCGAGACATTATTGCTATCGGATCGACGTCCGTGCCCACTGGCGTGGGCGTTTTACGGCCAAATTCAAAATTAGCTGCAAGTATATGGTTTGTCAAGGTTGCCTTTGCCTTGCATCGCAGTCACTGCTGATATCGATGATAATCGAGCAGGTTGACATCGGCCCGCACCAAAGCGGGGTAAAGCTGGGGGCAAAGTCGAGCCAGATTAAATTTGGAGAGGTGCACCTTCGGCACGCTGTGTAGCCATAAGGACGCATCACGTTGGCAGGACAGCGCTTCTAGTGGTTTCTTCTTGCCGCTTCTGCCCTCTTTTGGTCTTGCCACCCTGCGCCATGCGTCGGCACGAAATGATAAGTAAAGCGACACGCGTTCATATGGGCAGACGGTGAGCAAGCCTTAGACTTTTCCAGGACCATGTGAGTGGTGCTTTCGATTCCCGCTCTCAGCTCGGCTAGATACGGTGTCGACGTTTACGTACTTCCAAACAGGCGACTGCCTTCGACTTGTTGAAACGTGGACGCTCAGTCAAGCACTTGCTACATGGTCCCCCTAATCACGCTCACTAAGAACCGTCCGAACACGGCGAGGTTTGGGGCCCAGAAGTGGAGGGGAAAGGTTTTTGGGGGAAGCTGACTGTGCTGATGTAATCTGATGTATAATATACCTGCGTTGACAGGGCTGGAATGAATTTATTTATTTGTACGGTTGTTTCGTGGCCGTCGTCGTCGTCGTCGAGCGAGATGCCCTCCCCTATCGCCCTCGGCCCGCCCTCACCCGCGCCGTCGCTGTTCAAGAAGAAGCGGTCCGTCGGCCAGCTTCCCTCCATGGCCACCGCCGCCTCGTACCTCTCCGCCGTACACCAGGCCGACTCGCGCGCCCGCGGTCACGACATCTCCCCCGCATCCACTCCTGCTCTCTCCACCTCGTCCTCCATCACCAGCTCGTCCGAGGACACCGTCCTCCACGAGTCCGACGACAACAGCACCGGCCTCGCCTATCCCCGCACCCCTCCCACCTCCGAACAAGTTTTCTCCACCGTTCACACGGAGTTTGGTCACTGCGCCAACGAGTCCTATCGCTGCGTCTCACAGCACAACCCCGACAAGCCTGTCACTGAGCATGTGATAGAGGAACCCCCCTACTATATCCTCATCACCACCTACCTCAGCTACCTCTTGCTCATCGTCTTCGGTCACCTCCGCGACTTTTTCGGTAAACGCTTTGCAAAGGTATACTTCACGCATCTCATTCCCTACGACGTACGTCTTTTTCATTTGCGTGCAACGTCCCGTCTCACGTGCTCCCATAGGGTTATGCGCCCCTTAACTCGGACTTCGATTCCTTTTATACGCGCAGGCTCAAGCGTCGCATGGACGACTGCTTTTCTCATCCTGTCACTGGCGTCGCTGGGCGCACGATACTTGTTTATGACAGATACTCGGAAGATTGCAATTACACTCAGATATACCCTGGCACCAAGACACGCGCACTCAATATTTCTTCTTACAATTATCTCGGGTTTGCGCAGGCACGTGGCGGTTGCGCTGACGCGGTCGAAGAGTCGATCAAGCGTCTTGGCGTCTCGGCATGTGGCTCTCGTCTCGAAGGCGGCTCCAACGAGCTTCACCTCACCGCGGAGAGCCTCGTCGCGCGTTTTGTAGGCATGGAGGATGCTTTGATCAGCTCGATGGGTTTTGCGACCAACTCCACATATATTCCTGCCTTGATAGGGAAAGGCTGTCTCGTTATTTCCGACGAGCTCAACCACGCGTCTATTCGTGTTGGTGTCCGAACGAGCGGTGCCCAGGTCCGCATGTTCAAGCACAACGATATGCAGAGCTTGGAGTCGCTCCTTCGGGAAGTGATCAGTCAAGGTCAACCAAAGACTCACCGTCCCTGGAAGAAGATTCTCCTCATCGTTGAAGGTCTTTACAGCATGGAGGGAAGCTTGGTGGACCTCCCTCGTATCGTCGAACTCAAGAAGAAATACAAGGTAAGATTTTGTGCCCGATAGTTGCGTCGCGTCGTGTTCGCTGACGGACTCGTCCAGTTCTACTTGTTCGTCGATGAAGCACATTCCATCGGTGCCCTTGGTCCCCACGGCCGCGGGGTCTGTGATTACTTCAACATCCCTCCTCGCTCTGTGGACGTTCTCATGGGAACGTTCACCAAGTCGTTCGGCGCAGCCGGAGGCTACATTGCTGGTCCCAAACATCTTATCGATGTTCTTCGTGTCCGCGGATACTCGGGCATGTATGCGGAGGCGATGACACCCCCAGTCTTGACGCAGATCATCTCCAGCATGGCCAGCATCATGGGTGTCGCACCAACACCCATGGCCTCCAAGGCTGCCCTGACTCTCTCGCCGTCGAGTTCTCTTACCACTCTCAGATCCGCCGAGGATGACCTTCGTCCGGGTATGGCTCCCGCTTCCGCGCTTCCCACGTGGATATCTCTCCCTCCGGCACTCGCGGACGGGTCCGAGGCGCGCATGCGCATCCGCCGCCTGGCCTTTAACTCGCGGTATCTCCACGCGGGCCTCAAGAAGCTGGGATTCATCACCTACGGACACCCGTTTTCGCCCATTGTGCCACTGTTGATCTATAACCCCGGCAAGATGGCGGTATTCGCGCGAATGATGCGAACGCGGCAGACGCCGATCGTGGTGGTGGTGGTGGCGTATCCTGCGACACCGCTCGTCACGTCGCGCGTGCGGTTCTGCGTGAGCGCCGCGCACACCAAGGACGACATCGACACGGTGCTGACGGCGTGCGACGAGCTAGGCGACGTGCTCGATCTCAAACATGGACACGGGGAGCGATGGTCGTTGGAGCAGATCAAGAAGCGGAGCGCCGAGCTCGTCAATGCGGTTTGATCGTCCGTGTTGCGTTTTTTTTCCTCTAGACGTTCTTGGATACAAGCATACGTGACGGTCTTTTGCGACTGACCCCCCTTCTTACTTCCTCTCGCTTTTATCTTCGCTGCACATAATTTATGTATCTTACGAGGTGCTCGTTACGAAAGTGTGAAGGAAGATACTTTGGTTGGTGCTCGAGAACCGACCACGATGGACGTGGCATACTGAATTGCAGGTCGACCGCGGAAAAGGTCGTAATCACTAATTTCTGCCACAAACCAGAACATATCACGTTATGCGCTTGAGAAATTCGCGAGGGCTACGCAAGGCTCTACGAGGAATCAGACCGGAACACCCTCGTACGACACTTTGGCTAATACCCCCGCCCTTTGGACACCCAAAGGGCACAAGCGAAACACCGATTAGTATCAAGACGTCGATTATCAATTGCCATTTCGACCCGTAACTCGGGACTGAGGTCAAACTTGATACGCTGCGTAAGTAATAGAGGGCGCGACGGGTCGTCGGAGGACAGACGAGGCTTCCATTCTGATCCCTAACTGACACTGATAGGGTCGATACCTTAGCCCGGGCTCCCACCGGAGCGAGCCTAATCGAAAAGTGAAGTTCACTCGAATTTTGACCTCCAGGTTCTCCGATGGCGGCCCCTCGGACATATGCCACAATATCCCCCAGTGGCCGACCAGACATGCTCAGGCTGCACGAAGACGCTCAAAAATTCGGATCCACACCATTTTATAAGTTAGTCCGCGTTTTCATCATTGTGAGGTGGGGCTTGGAAGTTTGAAATCATGACGTCGGAACTCCCAGACACGCGAGACTGCCGCAGCTTGTCCAGGGCCAGCCGACAACTGTGCTTATTGTGTTCTGGAATTTTCCGACGTTCTAAGCGGAGGCACGAAAACGCATCGGGTTGCCGTTCACCTGGAATCGTACAGTCTGAAAAGCTAGATCTTTCCGCGGTCGCTTGAGCGACGCTCTGCGGTGCCTTCTCTAACAACACCTGACACTTCTGTGCATGTCAACGCTTACATGTTCGATCCTCGTCCACGCTTGCCATTTCGGATCGCAGCGAAACGATACTGGGTTGGAGCGCACTGCCCACACACAGATGGACCTAGCATATCCAAGACTAGAAAGGATGCCCACACGCTGGTGTTCGTGCATGGAAGCAGAGCATCCAAGGAGCACTGGGAGCCGACGATCCGCCGGCTTTTTGAACACCAGCAAACGGACGCTCAAAGGATCGTGCAGTTCCACGACATGTGGTCGCTCGACATGCCAAATCACGGAGATTCCGCTATTACTCAACGAAAACGTCCTTCGGTGGGGATACGAGACCTGTAAGTTTCACTTTCTCACTCATCACCACAGGTTGATTCCGATCCTCTCTGGGCGGATACAGTTTGGTGGGAATATAATGCTCGTTGCCTCCATGCTTTCTTAGCGGGGTTGGGGACCGGCGTGGATGTCGACTTTTCGAAGCGTACACTGGCCCTTGTTGGGCATTCCATGAGGGCTCCTACAAGGTAACCGCCCGTATTTTTTCCACTGGCAGCTCACTACATTGTCTCCAGCATGCTTGCGACCACATGTCATCCGCTTCTGAAAATTTCGTCGTTGCATATGATTGAACCGTGTTTGGCAGGAGAGGAAGCCCACAAGAGCTTTGGTTGGCAATATGAAGCAATCGCGGGGAAACGCAAGGATACCTGGCCCAGTCGAGAGGAAGTGCTTCAGACTCTCAAAACACGACCATCGTCGAGGACGTGGGATGACCGTATCCACCAGATATGTGCCGTGAGTTCTAATCTCACTATTCTGCGTGCCCGCGCATTATACCGAACAGGAGCACTGTGTCCGGCCACTACCTACCGCGGAATACCCTGACTTAAACGAAGGCGTGACGCTCAAATGTACGAAAAGACAAGAGAGTGTAAGTAACCTGACTTTTCTTTCCATCCCATGTCGAGAGTACAATTGGTAGGCTACTTATCGAGATCGCATGGCGGCTTGCGCCGCATACAAGTACTTGCCCTATCTTCTAAAGGAAATTTCGACGCACATTGCGTATGGTATGGTCCACGATTTCATTTGCGTATTCAGGCCCTCAAACATGTGCCATGATGGAAACTCATTGACCATGTACATACAGGCCAGGGGAGTACCATCAAGACGTTCTCCAGATCGCTTCCGGAGGGATATCAAATTTCGCCAGCGTGACGCGGGTTCCAGAGGCAGGACACATGGTAGCATCCTTATCTCTTAATGAACCTCGCGCTGATGAAGGCCCCGCGCTTATCCCCAGATCTTACAGACGCATCCCGATGCTGTTGCAGACCTTATCTGGAAATCGCTGACCCAGTATCATGGAAGCTCTCCGAAGGATATCGCGGTTGCGAAGCTGTAGTTGGCCCATCGTTGAAATTGGTTATGAAGCTTCATAATCTGACTTTATCTACCTTCGTATTCGCATAACTCGCGTCGCCATGCTCGAATACCCATCGCTAAGCGTCCACAGAGCTCGTGTACCTGCTCAATTCTTGTGTTCGAGGGTAAGAGGGCGTCGTACGCTGAGTTAAGTTTTTACTGAGCATACACAAACATACTCACTGGTCGACCGTCTTCAATACCTCCGTGGGAAGGTACCTGGTGCACCTTCTTTTGATCTTGCCACTATCGGATTGCATCATCGCCGAAGAGCGTACCGTCGGACGACCACACGCCCGGACTTAGGAGCAGTGCTTTCGGCGCGCGATTTCCTTGCGGACTGCCTGAGAATGGCTCATCTTTGTTTAGAAACTGGAGTACAAGATACTCGAGTAGCCCGTCATCGGCCGCGCCGCTAACGCCAGCCCGAGACTACAAATGAGCAAGAGTGTCCTGAATTTCAAGCTGATTTCCACGCTCGCCTTTCCGAATTAGCGTCCAACGCTACGACGCAAGGAGAGGGACTGACACATTATCTATGCACGAGACTGGGTTCCATAGGGAAAGCCATCGTGGGGGCCAAACATCCTGCCTGTGTGTATTGCGTCATGCTGGTAAGTACGCCTGGAGGCTGCTGTTCACTATATGATTGGTCTCTCGACGAAATGAGAGAAAGAAGTGCACCAGATGAGGTTGTGGGATCAAATCTTCCATCAGAACGAAGGGAGCATGTCACGCGCTGGCTCTGCTGTGTCAGCCATGCGTTGGAAGCTTCAAGCTCGAAGCATTAATGTGAATGCTCCGAGCTTGAAGTTTCCGACGCGTGACGTAATTCATGATATTTCTACCAATTTATTCTGTAATCTTACAAGTCCTTTAGCTAGTCTTACAATTAACTGTATTTTTATCTCGAATTGAAATTAATTTGCAATATATATCTTGTTATAGCATGCTAAGCACCTGATGTTGGCGCAAAAGGGGTCTGCAATTCGGTACTCTGAACATGAGCGGGTAAATACCTAGAAAACTCGTAGAACGTGTGGAATGTTCTGTAGGATCTGCGTACATGTATCAAGAAGGACAGCCGTCTTTCTTGGAGCTCTAGAAATCATTTATTAATTTTTTTTGCTCCCCGACAGTTGACACGTCGGCAATCCACTTACAGAACGACTCGGAGGTGATCACTCCGGACCTCACGACCAAAGACTTGTCGAACGCTATACCGCAAGCCCCCCAGTTTTTCACGGCGATCTGCTGACTCGTTTCGACAGTTTACGTTGCTCCGAGCGATCTGTTCTTCCTTCGTCGCTATCCGTGCATGCCGTCCGTGTCTTCTTTTGAGTGACATCCGACTGACTTGCGATTTTCATCGCAGCGCGTGGGGCTTAACCGTCACCTGGTTTACTTACAAGGCCTCTACGTCATTGGACACTTTCATTATTCCAGAGGTCATCAAATCACCGCATTCCATCAAGTAGTGCAGCCTGCGTGTGATCTTCATGTGGTTTTTTGGCGGGCCTCCTTGGAACGAGTCTCTAGGCCATTGCCTACGAATGTGGCCATCAAGCCTTCTCGGACTTCGGGTTGCTCGACATGAATTTCTACGTTTCAGATCGAGACTTTCTCGGAAACTCGCTCCGAATGTGGTTTCCCCCCCCATCTCTGATCCAGAGAGCGAGGACATCTCTATTCCGAGCGCGAATGATGAAGTCGAGAAGAATTCACCTTCCAAGCGACTCTGCGATTGGTACAGCTGTTGGTGCCGCTAGCACGTTCTTGCCAGGGACTTTCGTTCCGTGAACTCGTATTTTCATCAACTTTTTTGATTCTAGCATACCTACTTTTCGGCGCTGGCGATAAGAGGCAACACACCGCAGGCACTAACTGTAAGCGGAAACTTGGTCTCCCGCCGAGTCCCTACTGAGGAGTCACACTTTGACCTAAATGCGGTCGTGCTTCCTCCCCGCCGACACGGCAACGTCGTCACATAATATATGCCAGTGCAACTTGCGTTCTTGGAATTCTAACCGTGCGTTCATCATCAGCATTTCATGGGTAGCATGATCGAGCGCGCTTATGATCGGGAAGCGCGACGATGACGAAAGGTATGTCAGCGTCTGGAACGCTCTCGCCAAAGACGATCAGTACAACGACTGTCCTTACGGATCTCTAGTTCTATCTCGGTATCTTGGACCAGTTTACCGTCACGGTGACGAGTAGAGCCATCGCTGACTCGCATCTCGCAGACTCTGCCGCATTCGAACAGCCACAAGGAACGTCGCGCGC
>JBBPLT010000329.1:0-30668 GCA_038089955.1 Strobilomyces dryophilus | reverse complement strand
GTCATCCATCGCCACCGCCCTCTCGTTCACACCGCCGTCGTGTCCAATTGCACGGGAGGGCTTGCCGTCGGCCTCCGCTGTCCAATTGAGTGCGATCGCCACCTATGGCCCCGCTTGCCCTTGTTCATGCCGCCATGGTGTCTGATTACCCGTGAGGAACGTCTGCCCCGGCGTGTTCGCTCACGCCCACCATGGCTCGTCGCTCGCCGCCCCCATCTTGTTCGCACACACCGCTGCCGCCACGGATTGCAGCACTGTTCGCCCTCAGGTGTTCATTCAAGCCCCTACCATGTCTCGGTGCGCTGTCGCCATGTCTAAACGTGGTGCCCCCACTGTCTCGAGTGTGATCATGAGTACTGGCTTGACGTCCCGCTGCATCCACAAGCCTGACGGCTCGCGATAATAACAGGCCGCATAGCATACATATCGATATACATAAAATAGATACTGCATACCCCAATGCCCTGACAAAATATACTATGGCCACAAGTGACAGTCCACTTGTCTGGTGAAAGGGTGCGACAGACAGACTGCTCGTTGTGCGCGCTGATGGCCCTTCCCGAAGCAGCAACACGGGGATGACAAGAGGGGCAAGAAGGGGGAGCGAGTGTGCTGGGCAGATGAGCTATATATCATACTCTTTACGTTACAGAACGAACAAATAAAATGCTGCAAGTGTCCGGTGTCCCGAGTTCCGTAACCTGCAGGTACCAAGGTATCGCTAGCCGATAAAAGTCCCGAGTGGTAACAAGCGACACAACACTGGTCTACGGAGGCCCGTACCGGATGACGTTCCTGATGGCCCGCCGCGACGGATCCCTCCCAAATGAAACTATGCGAGGGTATTCGGGTGCCACACGGCGTGCTCAAAGTGCCGATTTCGGACGAGCACATATTGACCAATACTAAGCCAGATTCAGCGCAAAGATCCCATCGCATGTGACCGGTGCATTGTCAATACCGGGGAACTTGATGGGACATGGTATCCAGTAGAGAAGTGTCCGGAAGGCGCAGCTTCAGTGTCCGAGAACGCAACGATGGTCGCATTCATCGCCACGTTGAACGATCGCAAGGCAGTTTAAACTGGAAAATGTTGGAGAACAGCTCGTCGTCACGGTCGTGTGGTTCGTTGGCGACACGTACACACTCGCTTTCCTCCAGTCCCGTACCACTGCTCCACTGGAGTGTTCATACACCCTGTCTGGGTCGACGTCTGCTCTAATAGAAAAGACGTCTTACGTGGTGCGGTCATGTTTCCATACGTAGTCCTTTGGCTGGTATCGACTCGGAGCGCAGTGTTTGCAGACTATACGAGAACGACGTTGTGGTAGGGGGACTGGGACCTGGGTCCCCTCCGAGCGGTGTCAGGGGTCCTGGCGCTCTCGTAGGTAGTCGCATGTCGTAATCTGCATCCATTAGCACGGGGTGTTCCCCCTGGTTCCCTGGGTCTGGCCCTTCCCAACGTTCAGTGGAATCTCTGTTGGCGCACGAAAAAGTTGCTAACCAGGCTGATCAATCATCATCACCCAACCACAGCATGCTTGTCAGATTCTTGCGCATAGACGACGAACGCGTCCGTAGGGCCTGGTCGAGACAGCCTGAATGTTCATTCGGCTCAGCGCTCAATCCTCATCTCGCCGGCGGAAATGGAGCCGGAGCTGAAAGCGTGCACCCAATACTGGAATCACGTCAACGACACTGCTCCTCCCAAACCACAAACCACGCTAACCTGGCAGGTTCCCACTGTTCAGTGCCAACGTCTGAAACAAGTCAGCCCGACGCAAGGCCGTTACCACAATATCGACTCACGCTGAACGTTGAACAGTCTTGATGGGCCGCGCCCACTGGTATTGCCGTCCCAGCGTCATGAGCGTGGGCCTTCACCGTGCCATTAGTCTAGTGACCCACTGTTCTCGATGCGTCAATGACGAAGCCCGGTGAGCAAATGAAAGAGCATACATAGCCTAACCCGACACGATACACCCGCCTCAAAATGATCGGGCGTACGTGGAGCCGGATATCGCCCTGTGCGATGTCTTAGGCGTTGGGAAGGGCCAGACCCAGGGAACCAGGGGCAACACCCCGTGCTGATGGATCCAGACTACGACACGCGACTACCTACGAGGACCCTTGACACCGCTCGGAGGGACTCCGCCCCGGGCCAGGTCCCAGCCCCCCTACCACAGCGTGTATGCTCACTTGTTCGGGCGACTGAAGCATGTCCCGGTCGGGTTGGGATCAACCCGTTCCGACCACTTCAGGCACGCACGCGTTCTCCTTGGGAGCGTCGGATTGCCCTGGGCTACAGACACTTTCTCGTTTCGAAGCTTCTATAGTTTGCATGCCAATGTCCAACATCACATGCCCCAAGTTCGACCATCATCCATCATGCATCACCTACGGCAGACGAAGACTAGTTCCATACATACTTCTAGCGACGCACGAACTGAACCGAATAACCAAACGAAAAGTAAAGCACACTACCATCGATCGCCAGCACCACGTTCGTCATGGCGTGGTGGCGACGCCAACAGTCGCGCCGACATCACGGTCATCCCCCCCGACGTCGGCAAGCTCTGCCTCCGCAACAGTATCGCCACCCGAGCCCAATGCCGAATCCCCATGGGGTTCCGGTGCCGTCCCCTCGGCCACCTTCGCGACACGTTGCTCGGAAACCCATTCTCCGGCCTCTATCCTTCTCGCCCACGCTCGTTGCTTCTCCTCGAGCCTCGCCATCCTCTTCACTAACATCGCCTTCTGGTCCTCGTTCGACAGGTGCAACAAAAAGTCTTCCGTGTGTGCGACGTAGAACAAGCGATATGTACGCGCGCACACGCGGATCTCGAGGGAGCCCTGGGCGATCACGTCGGGCGTCGTTGCCGTCACGGGTGGTCGCACATGTCTACAAACAGGCGCGTCGGCAGACGGGACGAGACGGTTAGACAAGAACTACCTTTGCAAAAACGGTCGCCGGAGTCTGGACAGGGTAAGACCATGGGACGAATCACCCTGAAGAGCCTCGGTTCATTCGTGCTTTTGACCGAGAGGAACGAAGACACCCACCGAGACATACGCATCGATGTACGACTGCCATCGTTCAGCCAGAATCTCCGCGTCGTACGCTTTCGAATCGTCTTTTGCCAACAATTGTATCGTCATGGTCTTGGTACTCTGCATCTAGATTTCTTCAGTGGTGCCGATCAAGGTCAGATGTGAGACGTCGTACCCAATCGATACGGTAAAGGTTCTCGTCTGGACCCATGATGTTCTCCGCCAATCGGCGACTGTTTGTCTGATCGTGCGTCGTGGGTGATGTCAACGATCGATCTCGTCTTAGCAGTTCGAGTAGATCGTGACACCGCGGGTCTGAGAGCACGAGCTGTATCTGCTTGATGAACGCACCGAGCACCTTGTCGATCGTGAATATACGGTACGCGTCCTACGTCTCGAGGTTGAGCGGGCACGGATTAAGAAGGACATTGGAGACAGACCTTGTATCCAAACATGGACCGCATCTGCTCCTCAAACGCGTGTTGATCGATCTCGTTGTCAAACAATCGCTCGCACGACTCCAGCATCAGATCGTAATAGTGCACCGCATGCACGACCCTTTCGTCCACTGTCGACGTTTTAGGACCCGTGGAGGCGCCAGTACTTTTGGGGGGTTGATTCGCCATCGAGGCGGCGAGGTTTTTGAACAACAAGAAACGAGAATACAACACCTAACAGACCACTCCATCAGCCTCCGTCGAGTGACACCGGAAACCCCCACTTACCTCGAGCGACCGCAATAACACATAATATATATTGTTACAGAAAAATACGTGTTTCCGCGACGCAGGTCTGGGCGGCGGAATGCCCTCTGCTTCCACCTTTCCTTCCTCCACTGCGTCGACCTGCATCGCATCGGGCGTCGGCGACACGGGTCGAGAAGGGGCGGGCGAAGTCCCGTCTTGCCCGCGCGTCTTCCGACTCGACTTGGCTTGCTCGCTCTTCAACAACTTCTTCCTCAAATCCCCGCCCGAAGAACCGCCAGCCTTGCGACCCCGATTCCCTCCCGCGCGCGACGAACTCCCGCTCACCGCGCTGGCCGTCTCGACGTCGTCCGCGACGCTGCTAGCATCGTCCCCACCGTCCCCGTCGACCACCTCTTGCACGACGAACGCGCGATTGAATGCCTCGTGGTCGAGGACGAAGAAGAGTGGGACGAAACTCCTCAAGAACGCTTCAACGCGCTTGCGGTCTGCCCCGTTGATCTGCGCTTGCGTGCGATCCAGGAGCGATAGTGTCATCTTGATCACGTCTTGCAGCACGCCCACATCCTGGATGTCGTACGCCAACTGATGTCTCGGCCGCGTGCGCGTAAATAACGGGTCGATGTACGACGCCCGTTTGTCCATCTGTTCATCTCGCACTGCCTCGATCTGCGAGATGAACGCCCGCGAGGTGATCGCTTTCTTGTCCGTCGTCTTGAAGTTGATCGCTTGGTGATCGAGCGACTTGTTATAGTTCCGCGCGTCGACTTCGCGCCAGATCTTGTTCCATTCCCTCTGAGCCCTCTTCCACTCCTCTTCTTTCTCCTTGAGTCGCATCAGAACGACGGGAATGGCTACCGCTGGGGTATCTTGCATGGCTTGAAGTACGTCCAACCCCGCTTCTCGGCCGTAAATCTTCTTGATGATACGCTGGTGTATGCTCTTTCCAGACCCACCCAGGTTGGGCTTCAGCTTGAACACGGCGCGCTCCTCGGGCGAAAGTTGAGCGATCTTGTTGTTGATGGGCTCAAGCATCCCGATCGTCCGGACGATCGCTTCGATGTGGAAGTCGTATTCATGCCGTTCTTCCTCCGAGCGATGAAGGGCTTCTTCGTAAACGTTCTTCTTGTGGGCGATAAATCCCGAATCTTCGCTGGACCACGTGGGGTGAGAGACCCATTCATCGTTCAAAACAGACTTGCACATCTCATCGCGCCCCGAACAAGTTACTTGAGCTTCCTGTCCACGTGGTCAGCAATCGCGATCCGGTTGAGTGACAGTATGAAAACGTACGGTAGATGGCATGCGCCTGTAGCTACCTTGCTGCAATCCGGTATTTACGCGACCAGGTCTCAGAGGCATGTTGGGTGCAATCTGACCCTGCGCGCGCGCCCACGACTGTTGTTGTTGTTGCTCCTCCAATAGCCATCTCTCCCTCTCCCTCCTGTCATCCCAGCCAAGAATCTCTCTGAATTGACGCATGAGTTCGCCATCTCCAAGGAAATTTCGTGCCTCTCGGACAAGACGGGCAGTATCGATCAGCTCTTGAGTGAACAAGTTGACCAGGCGCAGAAACTCGTTGAACGCGTCGCGATTGTTGATGGCTCGCTTGACTCGGTCAAAGAAGTGTGTTTCATCGAGACTAGGGATAGCAATGGCGGGGGGAGCGAATGGTTGCATCTGACGGAGGGACGAAAAGCCCGGAGATGGAACTCGCTCCGCGCCATTGGTAGTACCGTTGACCGCCAAGTTCGCCTGCTTCAGCTTGGCTCAGTGTCAGTACATCGGGGAGGGATGAAACGGAACGTCGCGCACACGTTGGGTGGGAGCGGTCTTCGGAGCGATCTCCCTCTCACGCTCACGCTCGTTGATTTTTCTCTTTCGCTTCTGGGGGACCGTAGCTGCCTCTGCCGCAGCGGCTAGCGAGACCTCGGGCCTACGCCGCGTGGACCTATCCAAAGGTGTACTAGACCTCGTGCGCCTCGCTTCCGTAGGAGCGGAAAGAAGACTGTCTTCCAAGTCATCGAAAAGAGCTTGACTCTTCTCGGGCATGAATATCCGAAAATCAGAACGCAAATCGGAATCGTCCTTGAACAATCGCGCAATTTCTGCGGAAACTTCCCTCTGTGTGGTACAGGATGCGATTCAGTGACCCGTGGGCATGCCTGCACGCAGAATGGACTTGCCTCATCGACAGGCTCAGTGTGATACCTTCCCAGTATCTCGAGGAAACGACGATATGTCGGTTCGTCACATCGCTGCTTGATTTTCTGCACGTATTGCACGGCAGGTTCGATGGATACATTATCCCCATACATGCTCGGATCCGGGGGTAAGGCATTTGATGGTCCCACAGCCAAATCGTCGGGGCGAGGTAGAGAAGAACCCTGTGAACCCGAGCCAGTTGGCTCATCGCGAGTGGACTGTAGCATCGTTCCGGAAGGGGTAGTAACGGTGATCATGGCGGTCTGTTGCGAATCGGTTGAGCAATCTATGCGATAACCGACGGGAAGAAATGTGTTGAATCCTTGGATGAGCGTCGGGTGGCCACTGAAAAGGTGAGAGACGCGTCTGATGACGCCTGGCGTGTCGATCCTGCGCCAAAGGTAAGGGTCTGATTGACCGACAGCGTGCGCCACACTCACAGCTGGCTCTTGAAGTCTTTCATGATGTCTAAAAATTGGTTGTACACCTCCGGCTGGTCCTGGAATTGGATCTTGACGGCGTCGAGGTAGCTCAACGCGTCCGTGACATTGAGTTGACGTTCCTGAGGCTGGCCCTCGACGTAAGAAACGGGCGGAAGTCTTACGCTGGACGGGCCCGGATTAGAGGACGGCGAAGCAGCCTCGCGACCCATGAGCGTGGGTAACTCTGTGGATGCGAGCTCCCCGTTCGGCGCCACCGGTGGCACGCTAACGTCTCGCTGGGCAATGGGTTCGGTGGCGGGAAGCTGTTGAGGCCGTTGTTTTTGGTCTTGCTCGACGTCCATCACGACGTCGGACTTCGTGTTTCCGGGGCCGCCTGGAGGAAGCCGTACGCTAGACGGACCTGGACCAGATGATGGGGCAGAAGGGTCGTGGTCCATGGACGCAGGTGATTCTCCAGGTGCGAGCTCTGCGTCGGATGGCAGGGGTGGCATGCTGGCGTCTCGCCGGGGAGTTGGTTCGGTGGGGAGGCGTTGTTTTTTGTCTTGCTCGACGTCCATCGCGACGTCGAGGCTGGTCATATTTCCAGAGCCGCTGCAGTCTGCTTCTCGTTGACCGTCCATTTCGGCGTTTCGTTTGGCGGTTTGGACGGAAGTCTGCAGAACGGCGATTGCGCGGGTGGCTGTGCACAAGAATCGACACGTTCTCACGCTCTGTGTTGAAAGGCTTCTATCGGGCATATGGTGTAGCTGGTTATCACATCCGCTTAGCATGGCGCTGAGTGCGGGGGGTCTCCGGTTCGAGTCCGGATTTGTCCATCTTTTTGTTTCCTCACCGACTACATCATCATAACGTCGGTCGGTTCTGGAGCCCATTCCAGAACTTGGGGGGGACGGTGAAGATAGATCATTGACACCGCAGTCATCGGTCGGTAATCTGGTGACCAGTGGGCAGATGAGGTTCCGAAGCTATTATTACTTTTGCTTTCACAACGATCATCATACAAGACACACCCGAACGAAATGACAAGTGTTTAGTAGTTCCAATATTGCTTCGAACAGTGAGGTGCTGCCAAAGAAGTAGTAGTACACATACAGTAGCTTATCAGAACTGCTAATAGTGAAATGTCCCCCCCGACTATAGTCGTACCTTGCTTCATGTTCGTTTAGTTCTCCAACCGCTAATGTTGCCGACCCCAAAATTTCCGAAAGCGCCACCAGTCACAGCAGTCGCAGGTGTTCCAGCTTCGCTCGTGGGACTGACGACATTCCCAAACGAACCCTTGTGCGGATGGCTGGACGACGAGCCAAAAGTCGACCGAAATGATGAAGTCGGCATCGCTTGAATGGACAAGAACTTGTTCGGTAACGGCCTGTCTTCCGTGTTGTACTAAAGAGCCAACGGGACGGCCCCGATCAGCGGTTGTTCACCCGCAGGATAGCCAAGAAAGACAAACCTGGAACTCGAGTCCGATACTATCTGCTTCAGAGACGTCCAGCAGCTTGACCAGTTTCTTTCCTATGCCGTTCAGTCGCTCCACGTCGTCTTTGCTTCGCGTCCATAACTGGATACGATCCACCTTGCTTCTCAGACTCACGACTGCGCCACAAATCTCGTCGCCCTCCTCCAGTTCCTCGCCAACCAGCGCCATCGCCAACCAAGCCCAACACCGATCCAGCAACGACGGATTGTTCTTCATCGTAAGCACCCACTTTCCACCCTGAGCGTTCGCGGCGTCCTCCCACATGGGCTTGATTCCGGACTTGAAGATGTGGTAGTTGGAGTTCCGCTCAAGCTTCGATGGTGGCTTGAGCCAGTTGAAATAACGACAAAACGATTCGACAGTGTCGAATTCACCGATTACTGTGAGCCCCGCCTCGTAATCTTCTGACTCGGGAACGGCCACGAATGGGACGCTCTCCTCGCCCGTGCCCTTGGCAGGCGCGTAGGGCAACTTGGCCTTGGTATCGTGATAGATAGTCCTGTAAGCATTGCCTAGATGTAGACATGTTGCTCATGACACGAGCAAGCTCACATACCAGGTGTATTGGAGAGGATGTTCCGGTGCCTTCATGACCGCACCGGGCGTCTTCGGATCATCGATCATCTCTGCTTCCGGAGGGCGTGAGGATCCGTCGATACTGAGCGTTCTCGCCTTGGCCAGACGTGCGGTGATGGCGTCGAGACTCGGGATGTTCTTGTATCCTTTGATCTTCTTCCCAGGAAGCTTCGTAGCGGACCCGGTTTCTTGATCGAGTTCGTCGAGCCTTTCCTGAGTGAGGGGTTCGGTCTCTGACATGGTCTCCTCTGGGATGGAAGGCGTGGTGGATTTGGGGGGCGTCGCCATGGTCGTGGCCGTGAGCGCCGGTGACGTGGAACGGGTAGACGGCGCGTTGACGACGATGGAATCGTTGGTGGAAGTGGTCGACAGGGATGTCTGTGAGCCGGTCCGGAGGATAGAGGCAGCGAGACGTGGACGGGCGGACGAGCTGGCTGCCGATGCGGCCGAACTGAGGTTGATGCGCGCAGCGAGCTGGTTGAGCGATGGTGGTCGCAGGCCGGGCGCTGGACGCTCTGGCTTTGGAGCGTGCATGGAAGCGTGTAAAGACTGCGACGACGATGGGCTCGACATCGTGTGGAACGTCGACGACGAGTTGGGCAGCCGTGGCGAGAGACAAGACCGCCACTCGTCCCAAACTAACTTCGCCAGGTTTATTATCATCCATCATACTGGTTCAACTGCCCCCGACTCGGGCTTTCCACAGGCCGCCGGCTCAAGGCAAGAGGGCAGTCTATTGATCGTCTTACGGTCGAAGGAATAGCTCACGATCCACTGGCAGGTCCAGGGTCTACGTTCCCGCTTCGAGCAGTGGGGACTCAACCCATCGTACGTCATGATGATGGGCATCAGTTGGTTCACAGAATCAATTCGTTCGACCCTTATGATAAAGACCCTGTGGCACACTTTCAACTCCACCCACTGGCGCTGCCAAACAGCGAACGGATTCAGGAAGTTGACACCTTGAACTTTGCTGGCCAAACTTTACGAGGCCTGGGCTGTCGTTTTGTCGGAAGTTGTGTTAAATGATGAAAAACGTCTTGCCTAGCAGAAACCCTCGATGATCTTGCATGAAATGGGTCTGACTCTCAGAACCCGAATCTCCCACATCCGAAGTCGATATGATTCTACGGGTGGCACATTCCGTGGTAGCCCTCGACAGATCACCATGATCAGAGTTGGGCACTTGGTCGTCGGAAGTCCTACAACAAGCGTTGTGGTGTCTTTGGCGTCGCGGATGCAATCTGCTGAACGAATAAGAAAGCCGGATAAATGGTACTCACCGCTCTCACGAGGTTATCACCCTGAGGCAAAAAACGCAGTGCCTCTGACATGGGTCCTCTCGGCCACTTTCGACTTTTCCCCACTCAGACATTACGACACTAAGGCCAGGGTTTCACCCACCTTGTAAGCCTTTCCCTGGTCTTCTCGCTTCGCCCATTGCTCTTTTATCCTATGCCACGCCCCGCTAGAGGTGGTGGGCACGAAGATCCTATCCAGACCTCTGGCCACTTTTTCGCGGTTCGTTCAGGAAGTCAAGCATTCGCGAGGACAGTGCACATATGGCGAAGAGCGAACTCGCGTCACCGGAGACGGTGTTTGCTCTCATGAGTGAGTCTTCAGTTTGATAGCATAACGTTTAAACCCCAAACCGAGGGCCCTCTCCAAGTTATGTTGACCGTCTTTCACGCGCTCGCGTTGATCCTCACCTCCTTTCGGCTCTGGTATCGATATTATCTACGACAGATTTGGTGGGACGATTTCTATGCGGCTGTCGCACTTCTTTGTGACGCAGTCTGCATGGTCTCGGTGTGGACACTTACTGCACCACTGAGTTCTACACCGTATACGAACATTGAAGCTTTGCGTAAGTAATCTCCCTCTCAGTACTACCTCATTTTAATGTCATCGCCGCGCTCAGCCACCCCAGCCCAGTCGCGTAGCGCTCACATAATTTCCTACTGGCTGAGCGTCATGTTTTATACGTGCTCCATATGGTTTGCCCGCCTTTCCATCGCCGTTTCATTGGTCCGCATCGTCCCACCAACTCGAAACGTCTACTTATCTATCTTTGGCGCCGGTGTGGGTTTTGCCTGTATGGGGGCCTACATTCTCGCTGCTAAAGCGGTCGTATGTGGGGTGGACGAATCATGGTATGATACCGCTGCCGTTTATTGCTCGCTGCCATATTGGGTTGCGCTTTCCGAAGTGTGCAGTACGTCCATTCACATCTTGCAACCCCTCGTCTGTTTATCGCTCCCTCTAGCTGACATCGTCTCGGACGCCATGCTCGTGATTCTCCCGTTCTGCTTGCTTTGGCGCGTGAGGTTGCCCTGCAAGCAAAGAATCATGGTCCTCTCCATCTTCTCGACGAGCATCTTGGTCAGCGTCGTCAGCGTGGTGCACACCTCGTATATCGTCCCCTCGGCCTCCTTTATCGGAGGGGCCACCGCAGAAGTGGAGGTACGCCCATCCCCACACCACCACGACGGACCCGCTGACCGCACGCACGCACATACGTATATATGAGCAGAGCGCCGTCTCCCTCATCGTCTGCAACCTCCTCGTCTTCGTCACCTTCGTCTATCGCGTCGTTCGCAACGACCGCTCCTCGTCGGACCGCGCCGACGACCACGAGAAGAAGACGACGACCTGCGCGTCCTCGAACCGTCTCACCACCGTCGACCTCGACCTCGACGCGTCCTTTTTATCGCGGACGACCGACGTGGAGCGCTCTGCGCTCTCGGGGACGGGGTTCGCGGGCACGGACGTGTCGAGCTTCACGTTTGGGAGCGCGGGCGAACGGGAGACGACGCTCGGGTCTGTCGGCGTGTTGCCCGCCGCTATGCCCGTGGCGCCGCAACGATGACTGTCCCGCGAGGACGCGCGCGGGTTTCCCTCCCCTTTCTCCCCGCTCTTCCGTACCTGCGTGGTTGCAGCAGTGGGTCTTTCCCCTTCTTTTCTCCTTCGTCTTCGATCACTGTATTACATAGTGAAGGCTATAGCCTATAGAGTCCCGATCCTTATTACTATCTCATTTTCACTACAAGGGCCCTCGTGTAGTCGATGGGCGCCGTCGGAATAACTTCATGCGTGTACGATCATGCTATCATTAATTATACCATCGTCGAAGAACACGAAAGACCTTTCGTACAGGGGTGCCCGAGTACACAATCGAAGCCGGCGCTCGCGAACAATTCGAAAGTAAAAGACGACCCAAGCAACGTTCCCAAGAGCTGAAGCCCCTTTCACGCCGCCTTGACCCCCCATCCCATCAGAGAAAAGAACAGCGGTATCATCTCGGTACTGAGGATCGCGATGCCGGCGTAGACGACCACCTTGGTGAGCACTACAAGTCGACCGCGTCAGTTTCGGCGCGCAACGCCAAAGGAAAAACGCACCGTCGGCGTCGTAATGCGTCACCTCCATTGCCACCACGTCGCCCGCCTTGCCGTCCACGTCTAACGGACCCCCGCCCTCCAAACTTGCCCCTACTCCGATCCCGATCCCGCCGTGCGTCTTGCCGTGGAGTTCAAACACCCGGCGCTTGATCAGCGACTGCTCCGAGCCGTTCACCCCGCTCACTTCCATCACCGAAGGCAGGTCGATGACGCTCGGAATCGGGTGCAGCCCGTTCTCCACGGGCACGTGCGCGTAATCAGTCGCCGGGGTATAGAACCGTCGGTGCGGGAGGTCGAAGTAGAATGCCAGCGCGCGAAACACGGGCGGTAGGACGGCGTGCAACAACGATTTGGCGAGAAGTCGCCATATGAAGATGATTAGGATGCCTTTGGGAGTGTCAGGAGGTACAAAACGAGGGTTCGATCGACGCGTACCGAGGCCGACTTTCGCAGTCGCCAGACTCCACCACGTGATTCTCTCGTCCCACGTCCAGATGTCGCCTTGACCTCCAGGCATGACCGTGCCGAGGAATTTCGCGTCGAGGCCAGCATATACGGAATGCCATCGCGCTAAATAAGCGCCAAGAATGACGGACACGAACGCCATCGCATCTTCGAAACATGGGCAATCATCCACCGGTTGTGGATGGTAGTGCACCAGTAAAAGACACGATGGCACCAACACGAGAGGAACTAAACGCAGGCCGAGAGTCCTGTTTGTCAAAGAGCGACGGCATGCGAGAGAAAGAGTGTTTTACCAATCCACGATCCGCTCTCCAACCAACGCTCCACCGTGTCGCTCATCATCACATAAGCCACCCAGATAGCGACTCCTAGTGTCGCGCCAACACCGCAGTCAGTGAAGGAGTGCATGCCTGTATAAATCCTGCCAAAGACGATCGTGATGGCGTATACCGCTAACATTGCGCACGTAATCCAGTAAGTCGTCCCAGATATAACAGACCGCTCGACGTAGGCAGAATGAACGTGACCAAAGATGAAAAGCGCCATGGAGACGCTATTAGTCGAGTGGGTTGATGGGAAACCATACTCGAGATGATGCGTGCCAATTGCTATATGATGGGTTGGCTCTTGGGCAGGCGCGGACTGGGAAAAATGTTGACGTACTCAGGCGATTCACAGGGGGTGCAAAAGGACGAGGAGAACAGACGAGGTCCTTGATAAACGACGAGAAGTAGACGCCAGACGCCAAAACAACCACCAGGCTGGATGAACGTGCAAGGTCATTTCCATGCATGAGATCACATGCACAGATGGAAACTCACCCTCGACCAACTTCTGAAAAACCAAAGAAAAACAGGAGAGGAAGTGCAATCATGAAAGAGGTGTGTGTCCCGAGCGCTGAGGAATAGAGGAAATAGCTATCCATCCACGGACTGCGAAGAATCGTCTGAAGGTACACGACAGGATCAGCGTCCGCCATGCGACACGCTGGCCAGCAAGGCACTTGCCTGTAGACGCGCGATAACGACACTCTCGCGCGCAACGGCCTTGACGAGATGGCCGCGAATCGACGCACGCCACCGAGGCAGTGTCGCATTGTAGACGTCATCCGGAAGTTGACCGGGCGTATTCAGAGATGCCTCTGGTGGTAGCGCATCGTCCTCGAATTTGGACGTTTGGCTGCTTGTGAAGGGCGGCATAAAAATCGCTACAGTATGTCAGAGGCGCTCCAATGGGCCGACGGTTTTTTCGACGTGCTGGATAAGTGCACGGTGAACGAGATTGCCCTGCGCTGAACTTGGGGAAAATGGTTCGGAGTAGTAGGAATTCAGCAAAACGGTCATGCCCCTAAACAGGAAGGTAGTGTCACGTCATTGCCATGCCGCCATCCGTCAGCTGGCAGTTGCCGAAGTTGACATATCAAATAACAGGCGTTGGAGCCACCAAATCCAGGATGCTACGGTAAATACAAACATGACGATAATAATCTACGGGGGAACCATTCCGGACTCGAAGCGGGTATAGCAGTCGACCGACTATAGTTCGGCTTCGTCCCCGAACGGGTCCCAATCGAAGGGCTTGTCTTCAAAGATAGGGTGTCGTTTCTCACCCTCCGCGAGCTGGTCCTCTTCTTCGTCAGACAAGCCAGCGTCTTTCATGCCGTCTTTCGTCAACTTCAAGAGTCGCTTTCGCTCGTAATCAATACACCGACGCGTCGAGGGTTTCGTAGGAAAAGGGGTGACCGGATTCGAGGAGATGACGAACGGAGACGATGACATTTCATAGAGCGGCAGCGTGGAAGATGACTAGGCAGAATTAGCAAGCGAGTGTGGCTGTGCCTTTGGACTTACCATATCGGGGTCCAACTCGCCTTCGGCATCTTCGTCCTCGTCCTCGTCTTCGTCCCCGTCCTTGCCTCGTGCGGCGCGCTCCTTTTCTTCTTCAGTTTTCAGATATCTCTCGAATGCCCCGAGCCTATTCCATCGCACGGTTTCGATGGAGCCCAGTCGAAGGGTTCCGTCCGGGTCGAACAGGGAAAGAGACGCACTGGAGAGGAACACAAAAGGCAGGTTGCCGACACCTTTGCGTCCCTGGATCTTCTTCGTGTTCACAGTGATATGTACTTGTATATCTGCATTGTGATGCTAAGCGTATGTCAGCTAGCCTGTACTCCTGCCAAGTGCGAGATTGCCCACGTAGGTGATTCCTCTCGTGAGGTCGCCACCTTTCGGCCAGACCTTGGTGAGGGTAAAGTCTTCCTCGGCTTCCCACTTCCATTCCACACCTGCGCCGTCGTCGTCGAGCCAGAGACTGTCTTCCCAACTGTTTCCAGGATAGTGATAAGGGTCACGCACGGTGGACGCCTTGGCCCACGTCTGCGCATTCTTGATCTGACCCGCGATGCCCACCTTGATTTTCCGCTGTATCTCGAAGAGGTGGCCGACCGGACCTTCTGACTCGACCTCCTTTCCCTTAGTTGAAGACGTCCGACGCGTCGTCCTCCGCAGGCGGTGCGACTCGACGATCTCGGCGTCCTTGGCGGGATCGAAAACGTATTCGATGACTTTACGAAGGTGTGCCAGGGTGTAGTTGAGGGGGACCTGGACGATGCGATATATGCCGTCTCGATCGACGTCTCGGCCGTTGACGCGGGGATGGATGAACTGGAATCGGAGGGGGAGATGCTTAGAGAACGAGGTCGGGCGAGGGAGGGTCGTGCCCTGTGTCAGGCGACGGATGCGACCGAACGGGTTGGTGGGCGAGTCTGCGGGGACCTTCCAGTTGTAGGCGGGCGTGCGAGGCGTGGTGAACGCGGAGGACGACGAAGGGACGGGGGACGAGGGGGGCAGTGAGCCTGTCAGTTGGCGTCTCTTCGGTCCACGGGAGGGCGTGTATGAGAGTGCGCTCGCGGGTTCGTCGCGGGTTCGTTTGGGGGGCATGTCGTGGGCGCAGTAAGACAGAGAAACCGTTGTCTCACTCAACAACGCGCAAAACCCTCCTCCGATCACATGACTATCACATGACCGCGCGTCAGCCATCGTCCCTGGCTGCCAAGTATATCTTCGACCGCGTGTACGTATTACTCGATGATTCAGAGTCGTCGGCTCGTTGTAGTGCCAAGTCTCACATGATAACTTACAATGATATTCTAGACAGCCGACCCCATGAATCCATGATTCACATCTCATCCGGTCAGGCACGTGCCCCCCACGAATCCAACAGTCCGACCGTGCCGACCACAGTGATGAATCAGGACCTTCGAATTCTCGGGGCGGCCCGAGCGGAAGAATAGGGAGGCTGTTGGTCCTTTCCGTGACGGAATTTATACGGTAGTCGGACTGCGCAGCCCCGACCCGAGGGTGTGGATTCACCCCAAACGGTTCTCTTCGATTCTGATGGAATCAAGAGTAAGGGGTTTCGCACTGCCTCTCCCCATACTTGGAATGTCCCTCTTATCTCTTCAATCTATGGATGGGTACGCTCGATGTCTTATCGGAAAAAGTGTTGCTACGCCAGTCCTGGTTTTCTAGTAATTTGGATGTATGACTTCAGGTAATTCCTGAATGGAAATATTTATTCCAAGTAATAAATGACCCACCACGCAAGGCAGGTAGCGCAAATGTAACGCAAGTCTCCCCGTCCGAAGTTCACGCATTTGCGCCCTGGCAGCATCGTAAGCGTTTCAGTCGGCCTGCGCATCGGGAAGACCTGAGACTTTTTTCCCTATTTGCGCCCTCCGCGCCTGGACGGGAGGTCATAACCGACGTTCGCGGGTTGCTAGACGTCAGTGGTTTTGCATTCCGAGACTCCCTATAAAGGGATAGGTGGTACCTACGCTATCCGACAGTGCGTCAGAACATAATTGGTCTCTGATCAACAGCTCATTCCACGATGTCTACAATTACTAAGCGTTCTCTCTACCACGGCTGGTTGCCCCAGAATCGACAGGTCTACAAGAAATTCCTCAAAGTTCATGTTTGTGACACTCGCGTCCTCCGGGATGGGGGCCACAAGACACCTGTTGCCGCTTTTGGGAAGGCGATCAAGAGCAACGAGGTCATGAAGGACCTTTTCGACCTGGTTTTCGAACAAGTTAACAAGGATCCCAAGGTATGGCACGACAAACAGCACAAAAACCATCATCTGATTCTTATTTCTTTCGCAGTGGCTTACCGCGGACCCGGATTACCGTGTCCAGGACTTGGAACACTTGTTGTGCGCTTTGGATAGTATCATCGACCAGCCTCCCAAATACTTTAACGTCGTGAACGAACATGGCGTAACCATCGGCGAGCCGCTTGCTGTGCCGATCTACCTCATCTTTGATATTCTCAGCAACACTTCCGCCGCTTACGACTTATTCCGCATGAAAGAATTCAACAGGGCGATGAAGAATTTGTTAGGTAGCTGGTCCGACTTCCTCGTTTCGGACAAATCCAACACTACCCTCAACGACGGGCCAGAAGGGTGGTACAGCGAGGGTAGCATGACCATGTTGGAGGCGGGCTTGGGGAAATTCTCCTTCCAAGATACTTACAAAGCGGATCCAGACACAGGAAGCTACGAATACAAGTCCTGGGATCGTTTCTTCATCAGAGAGCTCAACGCGACGGTACACGGGCAGCCCTTACGCCCCATCCTTTTCCCGGGCGCCCTCCCCCTCCTCTACAACGCCTGCGAATCCACTGTCCTCCGTACCGCGACCAACGTCCAGCTCAACGACATGTTTTGGCTCAAGAGCCAGAATTACTCCCTCTACGACATGCTCGGCGGGAGAGACTATCCAGATCTCTCGGCGTACGCCAAAGACTTCGTGGGCGGCTCCGTCTTCCAGTCGTACCTCTCCCCGGCGGACTATCACCGTTGGCACAGCCCCGTCCACGGCAGGGTCGTCAAGACCAAAGTGCTCGACGGCGCCTATTTCGCCGTGCTCCCCGACGAGGGCGCGCCGCCTTACGACACCGACCTCGAGCAGGGCGATCCACACGGCGCCATGAACCGTTGCCAACCTTGGCTCGCCATGGCCGCCGCGCGCGCCGCGCTGATCATCGAGCCGCTCGACCCCGTCCTGCCAATCAAGCGCGTCTGTTTCTTGGCCGTCGGCATGGGCGAGGTGTCCACCTGCGAGATCACCGTCCAGGAGAACGCCGAGGTCGAGATCGGGGAGCAGATGGGGATGTTCCACTTTGGAGGGTCGGCATACGTGCTCATCGTTCAGCCAAAGGAGGGTTACGAGGTCGTGTTTCAGGATCTCAGCGAGACTCCCGTGAGGCCGGGCCAGCACCGCTGGCTTAACTCGGTCATCGGCCAGATTTGGGAGAAGCGCGTCAAGTAATGGTCAGTCCACTTCTCAGTATGTTCAATCGCGAGCGGTGTCATTTTGATCGGCAGCTCTACTCCGTACGATGTATTAGCGGTGAAATGACAAGAATATAAATATTTGATTTCTCAACTTGTAGGTGAGCATCAGCGCTCGGCAGGACCGCAATCTGCAACCGTGAGTCACTGAACGAAGGTCTTGACGACATCACACAACGACATTATCGAGTCCCCACAGACGTGTAAGATGAATGGACAAGTGTCCGAGGTGTGGGGCACTCTGAAATTTGACCGTACAGCCAAGTTTGTCGCTCCCGACGTGTTCGATTGCAGTTTTCGGGCGCAAGTTAGGTATCGATACATTGGGCTTAATGTGACCTTTCCGATCGGTAGCTACGTTCTGTTGAATTTGCTCAAACGTGTAACTCTGATCGCAGTGAATGCCAAGCGTGAAATTGTACATGTCGTGACGCTGATGCCTTACAGAAGACATGAAAGATGAGAAGCAATAATGACTGTTACAGATGTTGTCGTCAGAGGAGAATAAAAGGCCGAGGGATACAAAAGTAGAGGATTCTGTGTCATACACATGATGTCTGTCGCCTGATTAGCTACGTGTATGAACGAGACGCTTGCGATTTGAATCAGATGATTTACATGAAAAAAAAAAAGAAAGAAAGAAGATCACTAGATGATGTCTCAGTCGGCGGTGGGTGAAGTTTCGACTGAGATATTTGGGGCCGCTATTCTAATCTAGATGCCTATTGATCCCCGGACCATACCAACCACGTCCAGCGCATTATTCACAATGCGTTCCATAGATCCTTCTTCTCGCGCAGGCCGAAGCCTCGTCCATCGGGGCGCGATTGAGGGAAGTAATTGCAAACTATTCCAAATCAGCAGTGTCTCCTGTGCGCTTGGACGGTCCTTTGGACTCGGTTTCGTCATCAAGCCAGCTAGGTCACCCAAGATCTCCATGCCTTTAAACTCCTGTGCAATATGAAAACTCCGAGTCCACAAATCATAAGAAGCGAAAAGCTCACGTCGACGATGGTGGTTTGATAAACATATCCAAGCTGGTAAACGTCCAGCCTGAATGGGTCATAAGACAATCCAGAAAGTTGCTCTGGAGCCTGGATTCTGCCAAGTCTTCCGGTCACGAGACGATCCAATTGCTCTGGAGAGAATTGCGTCGATAAACCGAAATCAATGAAGTAATATTTAATCTTTGCTTCGGAACGTCTGCGACTAGGACAAAGATCGTCTCTTCCATTGCGAGCTAGCCAGGTGTTCATCGGATGCCAACCACTGTTATAAAGATCAGAAGCATCCATCAAGATGTTTTCTGCGGCGCAATCACTATACACCATCATGACCGCACCCTACTTGGAAGGCGTGAAGGTACCCACCGATGCGCAACGTTTTGTGCGTGGATATATGCGAGACCCTGAACTTGGCGGTTAAAAAAAAGCATGAATTAAAGTGACGGGACTAGCTTTCAGAGTCTGATTCACGAAGTCGACGACTTCCCCGTACGAGGTAAAATTTGGCTCGTTGAATGGACGCAGAACTGGCATGACGATGTATTTATACCATGGATCTCGGTCGTCGGAAAAGGAAGATAGGATGGGGACACAATGATTCCGTTCATTTAGAAGACTCTCTGAAGATCCTAGAAGCGAAGCAATCTTGAGCTCACGAGGGTGGGTTCTACAGTCAATCCGTTTGATGAACACGTCTTTTCTATCCTGTTCTTGTGTGGCATCAAGAAGAGCACCTTTCTGACGCGTTAGAGCGTGAGTATATAGCGCAATAGATACAAGCCACCCGACTAACCCACTGAATTATACTGTCTTCGAATTGAGTATAGAGAGGGTCAACAGCGAATTTCCATGATGGTTGCCAGTCGGGATGGTATCGCGATCGAAGAATGTAACCTTTTCTCTTGAAAAAATGATACCTGTCCCGCCAAAAGATTTCGCGATCCTCTAGCTTGTCTGGAGCGTATTCGACTTGCACCTGGGCCATGTCCGGTGGCACGAAGAATGCTCACGAGAGTTCGGTAATATCAGCATGCTTTCTAAAACATCAACAGATTTATTCAGTGATTACACGCGAGGTGATCCAGACGTAGGGACAACTGACACACAGTCATGTGTATCGGCTATCCATACATCGGTCACTCTTCAGCCTGGAGTTGGGGTATTGTAAATTTTATGCTTGCACTGTACTCACTTGATAGTGGACATGGAGGGTTCCTAGATGAACCCATTCCCCCTTCGGCTTATATAGCATGTTCCATTTTTATTCGCAGCCAATTATACACTTGATGCTTTGGGAATATCGAATGTACATTCACTACTCCATCTGGGCATCTTTATGCAAACATGCCTGATAGTAGTGTGTAAGATATAACTGTTGTCAACTAGGATATTCGAACCACATGTAGAACCTGGAAGGCAGTCTACCCTTGCAACTGAAAAGTCGCTCAATCACGAAGGAGACAAAGAGACTGACTCAGGTGAAGCAACAACAAAAAGAGGTTTTATAAAGGAGGCTGATATTGGAGATGCAGACAACGCTGGAGCTCTACTAGTGGCAAAGATAAGCCAGGTCAGTAGCATCACAGGAAGGCTTGAGAAACCATATGAACGTAGTAGCGGATAACGGGATCAGGGAGTGGTAGCGATGTCGTGCGCTCAGGTCTCAGGGTGGTCGGCGAACATCCTTCCTCCAAGCCGCGTTTATAACGCACTTGAACTGTACTCATCCGTTTCTAGACGGCTTGAACTCTAGCGACAAGTCGACTTGAAAACGTGATGCGATGACGCAAAGTGCGTGACTCGGGTGAAGTCCCAAAATAGCAGGCGCTTGACATAGGTAAACAAGGATGGCGTTATCCTGACGAATTCCACAACCACGGTCACGGTTCACCCAACTCAGCACACGCCCGTGGAACCACGGAAGGGAATCATGGGTCGTCCGAGACGGCCAAGATTAATGGGCACGGGACGATTCCGTCCGAGAACTCTGTTGCATCTTGACCACCATGAGGGGCGATCATCCCGATGAAAGACAAAGAAGGTCCGTTAGACCTGTCGAACTCGTCGCGGACGTGTGGTTCATCATCATGGGCCTCATTTCGCCGTCCGATGTCATCCACTTGAGCCATGTGAGTATCCGTGCTGTAATGATCGACTTGCAGCGACTGACACTCGTATCAGACTTGCAGGGCACTCTTCGGCTACTCTCAGTGTCACCATGTCTGGAGCAGCGCGCTCGCAAAACACCGTTTCCTACCTAGAAGTTTTCCACATCTCTGTCGCGCTTCGACGGGTGTCATCCAGCGTCAACTCGTCATCACCGCTCGCATTGATGCCGCATTTTCCAGAGGCACTCTCAAGCCCATCCGGAGTTACTCATTCCCGCTTGAATTTCCTGGCGTGTTCCAGGGATTGAAATTTGTACCTGGCGGCGACTGGCTCGTACTACTATTTCACAGTCGGACGCTCAATCCTGCGCGGCATTCGAACATATGTTTATTCAAACCGCCAATGATGAAATCGGGCGCGGCGGACACGACGAGTACTTCAGTGACATTACAGAGCGAGTGGTGTTGGTTACAACTCGGTCCGAGAGACGGTCCATACAAGTCCTCGCGAGGAGACAATCTCATACTTTTACGGACGTTCGTAAAGAATGAGTAAGTCATTCTCTTCTGTGCCGTTGCAAACCTATTGAAATCGGAGTTCTTGCAGGCGGACGTTTGCAATTTGCCACCTAGATACGGCGACGCCGTCGGTCAAGATTACGTTTATGGTCCACACCACCATACGGACTAGGAATTATGTGGTTGCTGGGGATTACCTCATCTATGGGTGGATCACAGATAACCGCAAGCACATGCTCCGAATTATGAAGCTGGACGCAGATTATACCAAGCTTGACAAGGATGTGATTGCAGAGATTGACTGTCCTCCAGGTAATGATGGGAGGTTAATGGTAAGTCTAACTGCTTGCAAGATATCGGGTGACATATACCATTTTACTTCAGGTGCGGTATGACTTGCGGCTGGCCGGGAAGCGACCCAGGTTATTGCTTATCACAACGCGACTGATGGCCGCGTATGATATTTCCGATATCGCCCTAACGTCTGGATGTCAGTCTTCTCCGTTGAAACTGCGGACTGTATGGGAGTATGTCCCCGAAAACGTTTCTTTCGGTCGAATACTCCGCGTTCTCCACGAAAACGCCATTGTAACGTCATACGAGGGCAAGGTCAGGTTTATTTATCCTGAAATAGACGGTCCAGAGCCCGACGGAAAAACGATAGCCACCTATCAAGTATGCGAGCGTTTTATTTGCGAAATGGAGGCGGTCTTAACTGACGCCATCATACTTAGTTTACTTCTGCGACACCATATAGTGCCAAATACCCTACAGTCTTGACTTCACAACGGATATTTTGGCCACTGTGTTTTCCCCATTCGGCCCTTGTCTTCTTGGGGACAAAACACCTTATCGAGGCGGCCATGCTTCCCTTCCAAAGTGAGGGAGAATGCAATGTCGATAAGGTAATCATTGATCATGATGAGCTGGCTCTAGAAAAGAGGAGCTTGTCGTATGACGCGCAGGATTGGGACGAGTTATCGGGGAAGCTCTGCGTCCGCCACGTGAGAAGCAAGTATCCTCATGAGTTTTCTTGGCGAAAGACGAGCTGGCACATTACTATTATGGAGATGGTGTAAGCGCCTTCACTGCCGATCGGCGGCAGCGGCGAGACGCAAGCTATGTACCCGTCTTGGGATTGTCAACCCTGTTATGGTAATCCAGCATGGTGTCTTATGACCGCTTTGCTCCAGCGCTGCTAGCGTTTGCATGCCTGCATTCAGAGCTCTTTGGTTGTCAATTTGCCGTTCATCGCGACCGATTTCACCTAGACCAACCGAACAAACGTGTTCCTGATCTGAGACTATCGTGTCATCAGCTTCAGGTTCGTCTAGAAGGGTCCAATTCACAGTTTGGGCTATGGACATCGCCACTCCAGTGACGTTTTGCATCCTCGGGTACCTGGAAGACAGGAAAATACGGGATGAAATATCTCCTTTGTGGGCGAATGATATATATTATTCCATCGGCCTCCAGAAGACGATCTTTTACATAACTATTTCAGCCTGCAGGGTAGGGATTGATGGTTCCTACTAAGTGATCGTCTTTGACATCCCAGTCTGACTGAGGGCAGTTCGAGTGGCGTCCGGAGAGTGTATCGCGTTTTCTCACCGCGACTTACAGGGTCACTTGTAATAATCGAAGTGCACCGAGTCCGTGTTGCTACCAGAGTGGATTATCAAGAAAAGTATCATTCGACCAGGGGTTCCAGGACGGCCCTGTTGTTCTCGGACCTCGGGCCGGACTTAAGCTTAGGGGCTCAAGCGCTCACTGACATACTCTCGAATCTAGTGTGATTCATGGGTATTTACAAATGGTGATAACATCGGCCCAGTAAGGGCAGGGTGCAAACGAAATGCTCAAAGCAGGACCTGAATCAGATGATCATAGCTTCTCTGGGGACCTGCCACGGGTGATGTCGAGTTCAGCTGATCGACGGAATTGTATGCGGAACGTCTTACATTCACAAAACTGTCGAGTACCTAACAACACCCTGAAGACGATAACCCTACGACTCGACTAGACAACGGGCTTATCCTGTCATGTTAAAGCCAACATGACGATAATCAGGAACCGCAGCAGCGAGAACGACTGAATTCTGCTACATGTACTCACAATGGGAAGCTAAATAACTACACCGGAATTTAAAAATAAATGGGTAGAACTACGGGATGCCAAAACATGGGTCGGCGGTGCAGCGCGGAAGGTGACTACAAGTGGAACGCACTCGATAAGGTTGTATTGAAGCAGCCAAACGAAGAGGATTTAGTATGGGGAAATTCAGGCCGAGACAACGACCATAGCGGGCTCGTAGAGCGCCTCGTCGTCTGGAGGCTCATCTTCGAAATCAAGCTGCGGAAGCAGGCAGGACAAATTAAAATCCTGTATCCGAGGCCATCTACGGAAGAAATATTGCGCACTTGGTCATAGATGACGCGGATGATCAAACTACAGCTGGGACAGGTCGCGATGTCCTCATAATTTGCGAGTTGCTTCCGAGAGATCTCGAAACGGTCACCGCAAGGGCAAGGGTAGTGATAGACACCTTTTTCATCATCCCAGCTCATATCCTCGATTTCGATCTCGTCGTAGTACGCGACCATCACCAATGAGAGGAAGACGAGGTGGTGGTCGCCTGTACAAGAGGTCAATCTGAGTCAGCCAATTACATCTGGGTGGCTGTGAGTCGGAAGGTGCCGCCTTGTGTTCGTAAGTACCTGTTCGTGGTCATCCTCCAAGTCGCCAAGAGTCCAACGGCTCGAGGTTGACCATACCATCGGATGGACATTGGAAAATCTGGGGTATGCAATGTATCCGCGGACTGCGTGCACCGAACGTAATGTGGATCCATGACAACTCGCCGTTACTAGTCAATTGCGGAAGGGCCCTTCCCGTCAATCCGGCCACGATGTTCCTGAGGTTCGCCGTGGTTCGGGTGATCCGTCAAGACGCAATATTATCTCAACGGTCACATACCCACTGACAAAACTTACCATTCATGATTTCCGGCTTTCAGTAGTCCGCATCACGAGTTGTGTCCAGGTACGTAGTACACGACTCCTGATGCTTGCTACCTTCGCAAGAATAAAGTCGAATGTATGTAAAGTTCTTTTATGGCCAAATCAACTGACGTACTCGAGATGAGCGTGTTCTTGTCAGTGTCTCATAACAATGGGGAACTCGAGCTGACCAATTGACCTGCCAGGCGACATTATTGGTGGCGTTGCGATCATCGTCGCAGTCGTGCGATAAGGTGAGTAATGTCGTGGGCGAGGTTCTTCGGCTGCTGCTCCGAAGTATGCTACATAAGACTTATATACAGCATGGGCCAAAGCCTCCACTCCATTCTTTCTTCCTCGTTGTGAAAAGATGCCTTCTTCCTCGCGGAATTCTGTCGTCTCCAAGGACACGATCACACCGCCAAATAGCGTCGATAACGAGACGTCTCTAGCTTCTCCTACAGCTGTAGCGGAGCCAGAAGTGCCGGAGGGCGGCATGGAGGCTTGGTGTACGGTGTTCGGAGCGTAAGATCAATTGTTCTTTTCACGCGCATTCACCAACTTTCAACAGTTTTCTTGCTCAGTTCTGTGGATTCGGGTGAGTGGTGAATAGTCAGCTTTCTTCCCTGCGACTGACACCCGATAGGTACACGACGGCCTTTGGTGTATATCAAGGTGGGATTTCGTTGAACATACCTGCGAATATTCGATTGCGAATTATGCAACTAGCTTTTTATGCCCAACAGTACCTTCAGAACTCGAGCTCGTCAGCTGTCTCGTGAGTAAAATTGGACATATCCTACTACATGGTTGATGGAATCCCTTGCAGATGGATCGGAAGCTTGGCTGCGTTTTTTATAACTGCAATTGGCCCAATGTGCGGCCCACTGTTCGACAATGGATATTTGTGAGGCTGGCACAAATTCATTTATTCTCATGTCTTATCGTCACTGTTAGCCATCATGTGTACATCGCTGGTGCCGTCCTCCAATCACTCTCGATCTTCATGTTATCCCTAGTACATCCAGGGCAGTATTACCCGGTACGTTACGGTTAGCATGTATGCTACTTTGAATAATGGGGTCCTTGAGCAGGTCTTGTTTTCTCAGGGCCTTGTCTCTGGCATCGGCCAGGGACTGATGTACGTCCCGAGCTTCGCTATTCTTTCACATCACTTCAAGCGTCGGCGGACAACCATGATGTCCATCGTAAGCTCAGGCGTCCCATCCGGTGGTATCATACATACCATCATGCTGAACCGCTTATTAAATGGCCCAATTGGATTCAAGATGGGCGTGCGAATCAGTGCCGCTTTTATCACCGCGTTATTGTCCATCTCATGCCTCCTCATGCATACCCGGTATAGCGCTGTGCGCCGCGAATCGACTACCCACAATTTCTGGAAGTCTACGAAAAAATGTTTCACCGAAATATCATCTCTTTTGACAATCATCGGGTACGGCCATGTCAACACCCTTCCTATCACAGAATTGTACTCACGCGACTGTTTCGACCAGGTTTTCTCTCTTCCAAGTCGCGTACATGTACCCCTTCTTTTATTTTCAGCTAGACTCCCTCAAACATGGCCTGAGCGCATCATTTGCTTTTTACTCCGTACGTCACCATTACACAGAAGAAACAGACTAATACCAATGGACCATGTAGCTTGTTATCATCGACGTGGGTAGTCTTGTTGCTCGGTTCCTCGCTGGCGCTGTGCTCCCATTTATGGGGGTAATCGACCTTACCATCCTGACGAGTGTCATGTGCGCTATTTTGATCATCGGTATGATCTGGCTGGATTCCATTGCAAGTGTGGTGACGCTTGGCGTGTTGTATGGACTATTTTCGGGGATAAGTGGGTGACGTCTATCCGTGCGTCGACGTGTGATGATTTATTTCAATCTCTATAGATATCGCGTTGATGGCGCCGATGTTGGGGTTAACGTCGGACCCTGCAGAGCTTGGGTTCGCCTTTTCGTATTTGGCTCGGTCCCCATTCGCGCGGCTGATGGATTGCTACTTTGCTTTGCAGAGTGAGGATGGGCGTCGGTTTTGCAGTTACGGGTATGTTGCGCTTATACTCCATTTCTCGCATGGCGCGTTGGGTTGATCTTATATCGCTTCTTTTATCCAAGGCATCGGTGGATTGCTGGGTAAGCGAATGTCCGTATCAACTACCACAAAAACTTGATTCTCTCTCCAGGCTCTCCGATCTGTGGTGCCCTATTAACGCGCCGATATCTCTGGTGGGCGCCGGCGCTCTTCTGTGGTGTAAGTTGTCTCAGATAACTGGGATTTACGTTGCATTAACTGTATCTTGGTATAGGCGGCTGCATTGGCAGGCGGAGCCTTTTTCCTCGGCGTACGTTTCTCCTTTGTCGATGTCAGTGCAGCGCAGGGACATGCGTGCGGTGACGGTGCAGGCGGAGGGAACATGGGGTCCAGAGCCGCTAGTGGGTGCGAAGGCGAGGGCAAGAATATCAATGCGTGAATGCCGCACAAGGTTTTGCACTATTTCCGCTAGGAGATGGATTCAGTGACCGTATACTACTAGGGTTTCGGACATTCAGACTCCGAGGTGGTTCGAGCATTGTCGCCTTATCCTTTCGAGAGTGCCGCCCCCAATATCTCACCCTGGCTGCCCCACCGTGTTCCTGGATCGCCGGCTCGCCGACGCCATGAGTAGCGGTGCATGAGCCCGTGGTCGCGGGAGACACGCGGAGCTGGTGCCGTCTTCAGCCAAAAGAGTACACTTGCATCGATATTTCTGCCTTGGAATTCGAGCGTCTGGGAGCTCCTGAGTCCACGCGCTTTCGACACATCGCCCGAGCGGCCTCTTGTTGTCGGCGCCTTCGATGTCCTCAGAGGCTCGCGAGGCCGTGGTAAGCCAGCATTGAACAGGCTGGTCGTTACGGTCTCCGCTGAAGTGTTGTGTCTGCAGGCAACTGTCGTGTCGTGTTTGTCTTCGTCGGTCGTGACGGCGTTCGCCAAAGTACCTTTTCTGATGCATTCAGAATCCGTGGGGATTCAGAGGTACTGACCTGCGGTGTGAGTATGATGTGACTGCTGCACAGCGAGCGACGGGAGAGGGCACACGCGAGGCTAGGTTGGGAGTGCACCGTGGCACCCATAAATCGTGGGAAAGTGCAGCCCCTGTCTTACTGGATTTTGCCGGGCGTCTCGTTTTCCCATTTTCTTGTCCACACACCACCTGACCGTCCCGTATGGAGCTCTAACTATGATGCTGCAAACCTCAAAAAAAGCTGCGCAATATCTAGCTCGAGATTGCGCGGCATATCTGCGCTTACCCACCAAGTACTCGATGCAACTGGGTGACGACGACGACGCCAACGCCGAGGTGATGTACAGAATGCGTTGATACTACCACTGCCTCGATTCCTCGACGCTCGCTCACGACACTGTCGTGTCTACCCGAGCCCCCATGCTTGCCCAGTAGCCCCGCTATATCCACTTGAGCTTTGACGCTCACCCAACACTCTCGTCGCGTCTTCCAGAGCCGTTGCTTACCCAATGGCCCCGACGTGTCCACTCGAGCCTTCATCCAACAACACCGCCATGTCCAGTCAATCCAGAACACTCGCCAAATGACCCCCTCCCCGTTGTGTCTACCCGCCCGACATTCGTTTGGTGCCCCAACTGTGTCTCGTCCTGCCTGATTGCTCGCACAGCGGCTCCACTGTGCCTACCTCACACCGGTGTCTTTTCTCGAACACGAATGCTCCCCTGACGTCCTCGCCGTGCTCCGTCGATCACCACTGCTCGTTGGTGTCCTTATTCAAGCACAAGCACCCTTCTGTCATCCCCACTGTGCTTGTTCGAGCACCACCGTCTCTCTCTGGTCCATGCTGTCTTCTTTCGAGTGGCCCCGCCGTGTTCTTTCTGTTACCACTGTTTGTCATCACCACCTCCCTCAAGCGTGACCCGACGCTCATCTGTCCCCCCTGCCATACTCCCTCGAGCCTCATCGCTCGTCTGGCGTCCTCACCCCGGATTTTCGAGCACCGTCACTTGTTGATTGCTCGTGCCGTCTTGATTCAAGCCTCGGCCCTCATCAGTCGCCCTCACCATGTTTTTTCAGTTGCTGCCGCTCATTGATCACTCCCACTGTCTTTACTCGAGTACCTTGTTAATCCCTGCTGTGGTTTTTCGAGTGCTAACTCGTTCAACACCTTCACTGTTTATTCAAGCTTGACTGCACGACTGACGACCCCATCCTGTTTAGTCGAGCACAGACAACTCACTTGGTGTCCCTCGTGGTCATCCATACATGTACAGTATCCTGTGTGATGCTATACAATAATATCAAATTTTGTCAGTGGTCTCAGTCTCGTTGTCCTGTTGCAGCAAGTACTTGGCAGGCTCTGAACTGTGCTGACTCATCAAATGCCCCTGTTGCATGGCAAGGGACTGGATCCACATGGAAATAGTGTCTGTGTCACAGGCGCTGCATGGGCACGACAAGTGTGGAGATTGTATGCTCAACAAGAGGTGAGAAGGAGCTGATGATGTCAGATGGCAGCGGGACAGTTTTGTAGGCGAGTTCAGTGATAGCCATTGAGTTGGGATAACGATCGGACATGTGGGTTGGGCTTGACATGGGTTCTCCTGAAAGATGAGGACCCTCAATACTGTAGTCAGGCTCCGTCTGATTTACCTGGACCAGGGCAGCTCGCCCATACGAGTACAACATTGTTCAAGATGGGCAGAAGATGGGCATGCACAACGTCACAGTGTTCCAGTAGAAATACAAAAGCACAGGTAGTTGTGCATATATGTATACTGCATGGGCAACAGTAAGGTCTCCCTGTTTGGAGTTGAATGAGCGGAAGATGTAAATGACCTTCGGCGTGTATGTGTAAGCCTATGGCATCCACGCGCTCCACTACTCCACCCACATACCTTCTATTCCACCCATATTCCAGACATTCCAGACCGACTCCACTCGCTCCACTCCGTTCTGAACTGTTTCCGAACTGTTCCATATCCTTCCGCGTCAACATCACCTCGTCCCCATACAGTATATATAGGGCCTTGCCTGCTTGTAGTAGATCCATTCTGTCTTTCCCCACTTTTCCTCTCGCAATCATACGCTCGTCTACATTCTGTTTCCTGTCCGATCGCTCCTAGTGTTTCCACCCCCAGGTGGTTTCCACTTTTTTTTTGAACATCCTAGAGCGTATCCACGACGGCTGTTACACGCAATCGCTCCCGGGCTGCACCTGTCGCGCCCACCGTCTCCGCCACCGACAACACCCCCAACATCGACGCTGATCCCTCCACTGCTGCAGCTCCCCCCGCCTCTGACGCATACACCGCCCCCTCGATTACCGATAACGACTCCAACCCCGGTGACGGCACTGACACCAGCTCCTCGGCCTTAACGGACCCAGACTCTGACTTCAACGATCTTCCTCCGCTCCGCACCCCGTCAAGTAGCTCGTCCTCCGACTCGTCCAGCAACGACAGTTCCCGCCCCTTCCTTAAACGACCAACTTCCGACTCTTCCAGTGACAACGCCACTCCAATGACGGCCCGTCGCATCGGAGAATATCAACAGAGCACACCCACCAAGCCGCCGACCCTCTCCCCTGGTGACGTTACACCTGAGCAATTACGTCAATGGGAGTTAGGTTGCCTCCAATATTTTTACCATAAGGACGTTGCTGCGCGCGACCAGGTCAAATGTGTTGCTTGGGGTCTGCTCGATGGCCGCATCCAGCAGTGGTACTCCATAGAAAGCCAGTGGCTCAACGACCTCACCTTCCCAGAGTTCATGGGTGAAATTCGCGATTTCTGGCTGCCCTCGGACTGGGCATCTGAGCTTCGACTCAAGATGATCGCTTCGCGTCAAGGTTCCCGTCCTTTCCATGAATGGGTCGTCGATGTCCAGACACAGAACTCCCTACTAGTAAACGACGAAGCACACATGTCCAACATCAGCCTCCGCTACCACTTCGAGGCTCATATGAACTCTGATCTTGCTCTCGAGTACCGCTCCTCTGATGCTAGAACCGAAGTTGACCTGCGTAAATGGATCGAGAAGGTCAAGAAACTAGACGACAAGCGCCAACGAGACTCGTGTGCACTCCGAGAGCAAATCGAGGCCTCCCTCCGATCTAACAAGCAGCGACCTCCTGATGATGGACGCACAACAGCCAACCTCCCCCGTCTGCCCAAAACTGCTGCTACAACTTCAACTAGCTCAGCATCTCCCCGCTTGCCACCCCTGACCGACGATGAACGGAAGCTCCTGCGCGATAATGATGGTTGCTTCAAGTGTCGTCGGCCCTTCCAGTCGCATACCGCTCGCGATTGTCCCAATGGCTTTCCT
>JBBPLT010000328.1:0-30893 GCA_038089955.1 Strobilomyces dryophilus | reverse complement strand
CGCTCATGATGCGCGTCGCGCCCAAGGATGATGTGTTACCTGTCGAGAAGCCGTACGTTGACAGAAATGGCGTCGTCCGCGACTCGATCAGGTTCGTGCGCGCACGCCGCTCGGAACGCTTGATTGAACCTTGATGCCTCCGAAACAGCGACCGAAAAGGTGACTCGATCTTTATTTCCATCCTGGCAGTCAATCTGTCCGAAGAGTTGTGGGGCGCAGGCGCGCGCGAGTTCAAGTACGTCGACGCTTCGTTCTTGCTTGCTCGTTTCGTTCGCTCACGTCGCTCCGTAGGCCGGAACGGTGGGGAAACGTGCCAGAGATGGCCTCATAGATCCCTGGCGTGTGGAGCCACTCGATGACGTTCATCGGCGGCCCCAGAGCGTGCATCGGATACCGGTTTGAGTCCCTCGTCGAGTGAGTTTTCCGTCTTGAACCCCCTGGCGTCGATTCGGGTCTGAAACTGTACCACAGGGTGAAAGCGCTCCTGTTCGCACTCGTGCGTGCGTTCGAGTTCGAGCTGGCAACGCCTGCTAGCGACGTCGGCAAGCAGATGTCCGTCGTCCCGGTGTTGTGGCCCATTTTGCTCAGCGATCCAAAGGGCGGGGCTCAGCTCCCGCTGTTTGTAAAGCCGTACAAGCGAACGTGAGAAGTGACGGGCTGTAGACAGAGTAGTCTACTATGAGCTACGTATATATCTCGTGGTTCTCGATCTTGCTGATTCATGTAATCTATACCTACCGTAAGCGGCGAAGAGACGGTTGGGCCGTTCCTCTTACACACATGCCAGACTTTTGATCACAGTTTTCCGGCAGTCATGACATGTCCGGTGTCGATCTCAGGACTTTTGGTAAGTGAAGCATAAGGATGCTGCTCAGACGCAGAAAGGGACCAGAGTGTCGAGACGCTCGATCCTTAAGAAATTTTCGCGCAGTCTTCCCGCGCAAACCACCGCATACGTACCAGCGCGAGTCGCCATGATCGGCTCGTAACGACTATTCGAGAGATGGTCATTGCGAGGTTTTGGGTCGACCATCCAATTACATTACTACGAGTTACAACACGTCCAACGTCTGCACGTCGTCCAATATATGAGCCAACGACACGTTCCCCTGAATCTGCACCGTGATCAAACTGTCCGGCGCGACCCGCCTGTAATCCGGCATCGCTCGTCGACCTCCCGTCGGGGTGACTAGCAGCGCACCAAACGGCTGTCGAAGACGCGCGACGAACCGTCGTGCCCGCGTCTCGTCGTCCATCTGAAGAGGTTGGTGCGTCGGCCCGAATTGAGTTGCCAACGGAAGGTCGTCGTCAGCGTCTTCGTCAGGGATGTCTTCGTCGTCTTCGTCCGGCGACAGCGGCGGAGCGTGATCATGGATGACTGCGTGACCCTGCGCATCTCCAGCCTCCAAGAGGGCGTCCACCCACGGATGAACGAGGTACAACGTCGTCATCCGAGACAGGTTGTGTCTCGTTCTGATTTCTACCCTCCCAAACATCTGCGTGTCCGCGCAATAAACACGATCGGAGCCCGATCGGTGAAAAGAAAGCGGAGGAAGTAGGAAAGTAATGCATGGCAGTTTCATCCGATTTGCAGCGAACCACGGCGCAGAAAGACCACGGAGGTGATTGTATAGGGCCAGGGCCTCATCGAGGTCAAATGGAGGTGATGGGCCGATGACCCTCGCCATCTCGCCATCCGGGATTGACAACGGGAGGTGGGACGTTGCAGGTCCACTGAATACACTGATATATGCAGGGAGGGCGCTGTTGAAGCTACCCGAGGCGCCTGTCCATGCGAGGATGCTCACATCCCCGGATCCAGCGAGGAGGTGTGCCAGAAGACGCCCTAGCGATGCATTCCCCTCTCCATAGATCGCTGATAGTCCATTTACGGAGAAAATCCCGAGCAACGAATACGCCACATCCTCCGGGTGCGTCGTCTTCCGTGGTGAGGCGAGACGAAGCTTCTCTCGGATGCTTGATAGACCTGGCTGAAGCACCCTCAGTTGCTCCGCAGATACCCCCGTAGCTTCTTCCATCTCCGAGATGATTTCTGAACATTCCTTATGATTCGGCGATTCCAGATCGAGGTAGAGCGTCCAGTCTTCTGTGTAGAAGTGGATCACTTTGGACGCAATGTACTCTTGAAGGGTCCAGCCACGTTTGTTCCAGATGCTTCTGACGAGGGCCCCGAGTTGCGACCAAGAATGGACCCCACGGAGGAAGACGATGGTCAGAACCGCACCCTCGTACCACCTGAACATGGCCACAAGCGCTTCTTGCAGCACGTTGTGGTCCGATTTCTCGATACAGCATGTGTCGCTCCAGGCCCATTTGATCCCGGCGTCCCGAACAATTCTGCAGAACGTCTGCAGCTTGTCGTGAGTCGGAGATTGCTCCAACTCATACACCGCCGTCTCCATCACCTGCTGGAACACCGGTTCGTCCTCATCCCACTTGTGCGAGAACATCACGTAGCGGAAGTACTGTCGTACTTCGCGCTTGATCCGGACGTAGTCGATCCGGGTCGTCATGGACGACACCAGTTCGTTGAAGACAAGTAGGGATTCGAACGACAACCCTCGTTGGGCTCTGTTCTGCAGGCAACCGGTCGTCGTATCGATCACGACACGTGGCGACCGGCGTACTGTCCGTTGGACGATTCTACGGATCTCTGTTCGTGTGGTTTCTGGATCGATGTAGCGGTCACCGTGTTCTGTCAAATGATGTGAACATAGATGCCATGCCAACGGGGATGAAACTCACGCTGCATTTCCGGGTCAGGTGATTCTGTAAACTTGGACAGCATCGCCTCGAACGCGTGGATCGCGCCCTCATACTGCCCCGCCTGGTGTAAGGCTGCGTGTTTGATCTGGTAACCCCAAGGGGACGACGGGTCGAGAGCAATCATCTGAGGATAATGCATCAATCGACTGCATCACAAGAGCGAAAACATTGGCGCACATTCTCTGCATCGTCTCGAGCTTGTTGCCACGCGCCCGTCGCCACGAATTCCTTGGCTCGCTTAATCAGGATGTCCCGAATGGAGTTGGGTCCAAGGGATAATACATGCGTATAGTGAGTGACTGCCTCGTCGTGTCGGTTGGCCTCGGCGGAGGTATCTCCGAGAGACACCAACCTATCGGACGCGCGGCGCTTGAAGTCTGCATCGACCGTTGCGTAAGCAAGGACGAATACACACACACAACTACTCGCCGAGAACCCATTCCAAATGTTCATCCTGGACGTTTGTTTCGCCTCTCATGTGGTTCAAGTATTCGATCGCATCGTGTGTCTGATCCATTGCATAGAGTGCTTCGCACAGACCACGCTGAATCATGGTGCTGAGACGATCAAACTTCCACCCGGATATCTGGCACCAATGACTGAGCGATCGAGTCGAGTCGCGAGTCTGGCAGAGTGCTTACCAGCGAGATGATCAGAAGTGATCGATTGTCCTCGTCTCGCATTCCGGCTCGCGCGTGGCGGAACGACTCTACGGCACGCTCGTAGTCACGCTGTTCCATGTACGAGTTCCCGACCAGGAAATGCATATACGCCTGCTGAGAATGTCAACGGCAATGTTGCTTCGTGTGACCGAACACGGACGCGCCTGAACGATACAGTATGTCGGATCGACTGGAACCGTCAGGATGATGTCGTCTATGCGCGATATGCCGTCAGGGTGATCTCCGGAAATAAACACGATGACGGCCTAGGTGGAATAAGCGAGGAGGTGGACGTGGTGAAGACATGCGAACCTTGATGAGGAGAAGAAAGCAGACATGAGATGGGTAGGGCGCGGACGCGATGTCGCAGGCTCGGTATCCTTTCTCTCTTTCCCGCTTTCCCACCAGCGCCCTACTCCTCGCGACATAACCGAGCACAGATGGCTGTATTTCGAACGCCTTGGAACAAAACGAGTATAAGCACCAGAACATGCGACGAAAGAACAAGGTGCACCTTCTCGGCATCTGCGAGGGCTGCGTCCCAATCTTCCAAGCGAGCGCGGACGAGGGATCGGTTGACAAGCAGATGATGGCTCGTGTGCTGGGAGGCGGAGATTGTCGAGGTCAATAATGCCTCTGCATCTGTGAGCTGGTCGTGCATCCATAACTGAAAGACGGCGTCGTCGATTTTCCAGTCTGGTTCGCGCAGCGTCGGTTGCGAGAAAGAATCCTACGGAATTGTCATGAAGTATGCACTGGCCTGTGAGTGCTGTCACTTACGGTTGCAGGAAAGTCTTCGAGCTGCATGCGGAATAGTCAGTGCGGTGCGTACGGTGAGAGAGCGATCAATCCTAACCAAAGTCGAGTCGCGTGAATTCGTCTCATGGCCCTTTGGCGTGGAAGGTCGCCCGTCCTGGCCCTGCTCACAAACCGACGCCTGACATAGCGTGTTAGCTCGTTCAAAGGCCACGATTCCACAACTCACGATACCAGATAAACTCTCCAGCATAATGTTCCCACCCAATGTACCAATCGCGATGAGGTTGGTGGTTGGTGAGATAGCGATCGATACTGTGTGGTTCGGACACTCGACGAGGCCGATTTGCGCATGAGATGATGTGTCCCAAAACGTGACGGTACGGTTCGTAGAGTACGCCACGAATTTCCCGCACTTTGGGAGGACGATGCATGAGTGGTATGTGGTATCGGGAACGGACCATTCCGAGACCGTCGACCGTGTAGCTGGTTCTATTTGCGAGATTTTGCCGTCCGACACGACGAGCAGGTTGTCGTTGAACCATACGAGACCCTTGTTGCAAAGTGGGAATACCGTCGTGCTTATTTCCGCGAGCAAGTGACCATCGTCGTCGTAGAGTCGAATGGATCCATCGTAAGTGGCCGTGGCGATGTGATGGCCCTGTGGCGAGTACCTTGCTACCATCACATGGTTCGTGTGGTCGAGCGTTTGTATTTGTTTCCTCGATGGAACATCCCAGATCGTCACCCAGTGTCGGATTGCGACGACGACGAGTCGAGTGGCGTCGGGCGAGAAATCGACGCCGATGGAGAAATGATCGCCCTTCGGCGTGTGCGAGATGATTCGCTCGTGTGTCTGTGCATCCCACACGTCCATGTTGCCATACGATCTGCCTGCTGCTATCCACTTGTTGTCGTTCGACACAGCAACAGACGCGATATTTCTGCTTTCCATCCTCGCGACTTGTGTGCCGTCTTCGACTCGCCACACTCGCACCCCCTCTTCATCGCCGCTGACGAGGTATTCGCCATTCCCGGAGAAGGCAACTGCACGTAGATTGTTGCCGCCGTCGAGTTCGGTTGGCCCGCAGTGTTCTGTCCGATGGTCACCATCAAAGCGCTCTCTTCTTGTCGCTACCCACCGGTCGTCGAGGGCGCAGCCATTCAGATGTGGTAGAGCTGGTTGTAGGAGTTGAAGCACAAGGTGCGGCTTCTACGCGCCTCAGATGTCCTTTCTTAATATAGGCCAGAACATGCGTCCTATCACCTCGTGCCTGTGCTGTGCGCTGGGAATGGAGACCCTTCGTATGATGAAGACACGAACGTGCCTCATGGCGAGAATGAAGGCGCAGCTCATACACGCAGCGACTCGATTCCATTGCCCTTCGTTGGCACCGTGCCCGATGTCGAAGCGAGCATACAGAATCAGACAGATGATTCCCTTGGTATTTGTTCCTACCACGGCAGAGCGGTGACGAATTCGGCGTTCTATCTGCGTTTCTCTCTCCGCTTCTCCCACTGCTTTCCCGACGGGGCGGATCGCAGTGCTCAACAACTTTGGTGCCTCGGGCTCTAACGGAGCATTGATCCTCGAAGAACACGTTAAGCCGGACCGCCCTTGCGATGACTCGTCTTTCGTGTTCTGTATTTCAGTTAATTCTCCAGGGCGATTCGAAAAACTGCGGTCGCGATACATGCAATGGCTCGGCGACGCTCAGAACCATGATGTGCCTTTCTGCGATGTTGCAAACACAGCCACCGCTCACCGTCGACTCCACTCATTCCGATTGGCCGTGACCGCGATGGACAAGAACCAGCTCATTCGAGCTCTCGGCACCGCACAGATCATCTACGCCGAACCCTACGGCAGTCAGGTGATATTCGTGTTTTCTGGACAGGGAAGTCAGTATCTCGATATGGGCGGTTCCATTTATGCCACGTCGCCGGTGTTCAGGAACTGTATCGATCGGTGCCAGCGATGTCTGCCATGTCTCGGTTATCCAGGCATACTTCCAGTCATCTTCTCAGCGCATTCCGACTATATCCTTGCAGCGGACGAGGAGATCGAAGCTTATCAGTGCGCGATACTTGCCGTGGAGTGCGGTCCTGCTACTCTGGAAGCATTGGGGCGTGGTTCCTGCCGCGGTCATCTGGCAGAGGTGAGCCATCGACTTACCTTTATCGTCCACGGACCTGCGCTGAGCACTGCTTTCAGTCTCGGAGAGTATGCCGTAATATTGGTGACAGCCGACGAAGACCGCACTGTCTATAGTAGCGAAGAGGGCTCGTTTGATGTTCTGACGGCTGACGCGTCATGTCCGAGAGTCATGGTCGCATGCGTCAACACAGAGGGCTCTTGCGTGGTCGCTGGTCCAGTCGAAGAACTGCAGACGTTGGCGGCGCGTCTGACGTCCGAGTTTGGTTGCAAGACGGCTGTTTTACAGGTTCCGTTGGGCTTCCATTCTTCGGCCATGGATCCCATCCTGGACGATCTCAGGGATCACGTTGCAACGCTCCCGGTCCATCCTCCCTCATTCCCCATCGCATCTAACGTATATGGGACCGTCATCCTGGTTGGAGACGGCGCCACTTTTCAAGCCGACTACTTAGCCAAACACTAGTACTGTCGGGAGCCCGTCTTGTTCGCGCGAGGTCTGCAGCGGCTCGAACAGCAGAAGTTATGGGTGCCTTTCAGACCTCGTTGGGCCAACGTCGCGCCGGAGCCCACGCTCCAGCCTCTGATCCCCGACCACCAGACGTTGACATGTTGGTCTCAATATCCGTCTCGACTCAACGGAAACGTGGCCATCCTCGAGACGCCCATCGGCTGTCTGGCGGGGCTATATGCAGGGGCACAAGGTCGGCGGTTATGCGCTATGTCCTGCGTCCATGTACCTGGAACAGGCGCTCGCTCGCGTGGTCATCGCGCAACGCTACATGGAGTTGGACTTTGGACGATCCATGCCTGTCCTGCGCTCTGCCGAGTCACGTCCCCTTGTACTTCGGCCCGGGGTCCGTCTGATCGATCGCACGCATGTCACCGTTCACGAGGATGGCACGGGTTCGTTCAGCATTACCTCTAGCTTGGAAACTTCGCAGGAAGAGCACATTCACGTCCACGGCGATCTCCGCTTTTCTTCCATTCTGGAGACGACGTCGACGCTTGCCCTCGCACTCGCTAGCGTCTCCCGGCACGTGGAGGCCCTCGCATGCCCTGGAGAAACGACAGAAGTGTTCAACACGCACGCTGCGTACAAAGTGGTCTTTCCTCGCTGATCATTGTAACGCCATGCATGTACATCGAGTACACTTGAAATATACAAGACCCGATCATCTACACGGCTCGATTGCATCACAAGACGAGATGCTCTCGCCACTCCGCAACCTTTTCCTTTGCCTGCTTCTGGATTTCAGCCAGCCGTCGCTCCTCCGCTTCGCGCTGCCTCTGCTGCAACAGGTACAATGGCTGCCTCCCGCTCTGGAAGAAGTATATCACGTCAAACATGTCCAGCGGTGGGGGCCCTTCCGACGTGCGCTTCCGACAGCGTTCATCACGGGTGTGTTTGGCTTCTCTAGTCGTCTTTGCGTTCCGATCCTTCTCCTGAGCACGCTGAGAGGTGTCGTGTTGCGTCGCTTTTGTGGCGCCGCCGACGTAAAGTTCGTTCTTCCACCCTTCAAGTGCGTCTCCATAGGAAGCCTTCACGCCGAAGTGATGCAAGACTGTGGAGCCATAAGTGATGTCGAAGAGGCAGTCCGGAGGCCAGTTGTCCTGAGACATGCGTGCTGCTGAGCTGGACCTAATGGCAATCGGATGCCCCCCTACGTATCCAACTCCTAAGCATGGACTGGAGGGGTCGAAACTGTGTGCAATGCATTGAGGTGCATGGCCGCCCATGGCAAAATTCGGTAGCTACGACAGGCAAGATAAGCCTCCGAGCCCGAACTCATAGAAAAGGCGCACCCTCAAGAAAGCAAGAGCGGACCTTCCAAATTTCGAGTGCAACGTCCTGGAGAGGAGGAGACCATTCCTGACATCGTCAATGTCGTCAATTACTGGGCCTCCGCGGCGCTGGGTGACCATCTCGATGTACTGTAGCAACATGAGAAGAGAAGGGAAAGGAGAGCAGAGGACATACATCGTTCCCCTTGCTGTGGGGAAGAAGATGGGCGGCATCACAATATAGCGCGTTCTCGCCCGTCAACACACAACTACCATCACGGCTTATGATGTCGTCGCGGAAATCCTCTCGACGGCTGGTCTGGCTGGATGAAGTGATGGTGCGGGTGTTGCCAAGCTCCGGGTCGACCGGAAACTGGCGGCGCTTCTGCTCGATGGGGATGTGGTAGTAGAGGGCAATGGACCGAGTAGGGAGTAGTTCAAGGTCATAGTCAACGGGGGTATCGTCGTCCTCGGCGTTGGAAAGATGCCCTTCGGCGCCGAGGATGGCTGACATGGCATATCGAATCCATTGGTTGTGCTTGGGCCAGAAGGACAGCTGGTTGAAGACGCCTGCGGGAAATTCGAGACACTGGACCCATTCCCAGCTTGTGGGCTCGCTGATGTAGGCTTCCTCTTGGATCCTTTTAGGATCCTTGGGGAACTGAGCATATACAGATATGATGGCGTCCGAGTCCGGCATGATAGGGGTCAGCGTGGAAATCGAAAAGACTCGAGAGTCGTGTCAATCATTGTCTTACATAACACGATTGCGCTTTGTGCTGCGAGATCCGACGACACACGACACTCGCACTGAGGCGAGACGAACTCTCCATCATGATCCTCCCATCTGCCCTGTGATCGCGATCTTCAACGGGACCGAGCTGAGCCCTGAGAACTGGTCGATACGTTCAAAACGTGAATGCGATGACGTGTACGTGGCGCATGCATTTTATAAGATGCAGTCTCATGACTCTCGTCGCCAGATTCTTTGGACATGGCTCACTCAGGAAAGGAGATGGATGACAGGCGGGAGAAGATGGGCGGGAGATTGCGGTTGGGAAACCTCACAGGCTCACTGGGTTATAGGTCAGTGGGCCTGGCAGGCAAGGACGACCCCGCTTCACACTGGAACTGGAGTCCTGGCTGTCGCAGGGTGGCTACGCAAGGGGCTTGTTTTTTCGGAGTATCCGTTGCGTCGTGACCGCGAGGGCCTGCATTGAAATTTTCGATTGGCGCGACGCAAGCTCGATCGACTTGGGCCCGTGTTCGTGTGAGTGGAAGGGTGAAGACGTCATCCCACTCAATAATTGCATGTATGTCAACGGAAAGACGGTGGTGGACTGTATGGGGGGGAGTATCGTGTCGAAGATGATGACATGAGTGCTTTTATAAGTATGCGTCGTGGACATCGAATAGATCGCTGGAGCGCATTTACCGAACCTCTTCAATGGTAGGTGGCCGTGCTTAGGTAAAACACTTTTGTCCTCAACTTGTGAAGTTCACCACCAGTACTGACTCGCACGCACCGCTGAACTCCATCCAACTCGAGCATGGCTGGCGATAGCGCCGTGCCGACGGCACAAAGGGGCTGGATGGTCGTGAAGCAGGGCAAGCCCAGGGACGCGTTGGTTTTAAGGACAGACGTGCCGGTCCCCAGGCCGAAAAAGGGAGAGTTGCTCGTCAGGGTTCGCGCAGCTGCTTTGAATCCCGTGTACGTCCTCGACGCTCTTGCTGCGTTCATTCTAACGCGCAGTTCCGACCGACGACAGTGGATGGAAGCTCATGAGCGTAGCGCCAAACTGGCTATCGAAACGACCCCATCCGGCCGAGCACGACCTTGCGGGGGTCGTCGTCGACGAGAACGGCACGTCGTTCGATGCGGGGGACCATGTGATCGGGTTCATTCCCGTTTGTGAGTAGCCCTTCATCCCCTCATCGTCGCGAGCACTGACATTCTCGTCATAGCGCTCCAGTTCAGCTCACGTGGGGGTGCTCTGGCGCAGTACGTCGCACTCCCAGAGGACCATGTCGTCCGCAAGCCTGCGAAGCTTACATGGGAAAAAGCGGCAGGCATCCCTCTTGTTGGGTTGACGGCCGTCCAGGCGCTGCGGCTCGGGGGTTACGACCCCGTGGGTGCGCTCGCCCCCCCGGAGTCGGGACCGGAGCAAGAGTCTATTCTGGTCAACGGCGGCTCGACCTCGGTCGGCATCTATGCCATCCAACTCGCGAAGGCGCTCTCGCTGCGCACGACGGCCACCGCGTCCGCACGAAACCGGGAGTTCGTACTCTCGCTTGGCGCGGATGAGGTGTTGGACTATACGACCCCTTCGTTGCTCGATGGACTCGCTGGAAAGAGATTTGGGATGGTGCTCGACGCGGCGGGGACGTTGGAGACGGCGTTGTATGCGCGGTCGGGGGAGTACATGCAGCGAGGCGGCAAGTACGTGACGACGGGGCCGTGGCCTGACGGCAGAGGGTGGACGAACATGTTGCGGCGGTGGGCTGGGGCCCTCCTGAGGCCCGCGATGTTAGGGGGTGCGCCGACGGCGTGGAGGTAAAGGTTGTTTTCGGATGAGCAGATGCGGGGAACGCTGACCGCGCGCTTTTGTGTTGGCGTTTGGTGTGCGCAGGATTGTCAACGTGCGGAACGACGTGGAGGACATGAGGCTGTTGTGCGCGTTGATCGAACGGGGTGCGTCATGATTCGAACTCTCGTCGGTATTACGCAATGACGCTGGATAGGTGCGCTTCGTCCTCGCGTAGATTCGACGTACGAGTTCGGATCGGTGCTGGATGCGTATGACAGGTTGATGACGGGTCGAGCGACGGGCAAGGTTATCGTCAAGGTCGAGTGACGATTAGATTTTTCGATGGGCCAAGCATCGCCTCGGGAAGCGACGGTCATATCATTTTAGCTATTCGACGTGGAAGGATGTTGCAATGGATAAGGTAGTCTTTCTCAGCCAGACTGACTATCGTGGCTCCGTATATGCGCGCTTTGTCGCGTCGCGCTCGTCCCGTTCGTCCCATTCGTCGCGCGCGTCGCCGACCCCCGTCGTTATATCGCTGTCCGCTCTCGCATCCTGGCTCTAGCGTTGCGTCGTCGGACCGTTCGCGCTCACGACAGACAATGTCAGATTCGTCCACGCATCAAGCCGAGGCACGCTCGTTGTTCCCTGGCGTTCGCTCGACGCGTACGCAAGGCACTTGGCTGCCACGCCCGACGCCATGACTGGCTCACGGGCCTCGGGTACAGCGCGGGTACGCAGATTCCAACCTGTCACACGTGTTCGCGACTGACGAGGCTCGTCACGACTCGGAGAAGACGAGATCTTGCCAGCAAAGCAAGCTGTCTCCCGTTCGATCATGTCCCCCGTGAAACAGAGCCGCCTGCGGACTCCGGCCCATCGCGCCGAACCGCGCCGGAAAGTGTGACCATAGTAAGGCACGAGCGGAGCTCAGACTTTTTGCCTATCGCGGGTTCCACGCCAACATGCATCGATCCACGCAAGTCTGATTAGTACTCCTCCAGTGTCCATCGTCCATTCGAATGTCTGCCAAGTCACTAACTCCGGAAGAGGTGGAGAAAGTAACGTCTGCGATTCCGAAAAACTCCAACAAGATCTACGCCGTCGTCCCCGCCCGCATCTACGTTGCTCATCCGCGGCGCGACAAATGGTCCTACAGTGGCCTCCAGGGCCTTCTCGCCTTCACTCATGACAAATTCAAGGACGCGTTCGTCTTGAAGCTCGTCGATTTCTCGGATATGCGCGGCGTCATATGGCAACATGAGCTGTACGCTCAATTTGACTATTACGAAGACCGGCCATTCTTTCACTCTTTCCCCGGGGATGTGAGTTCGGCGTCCGAACCTTGAAGCAATGGCTCACACATCACTTAGGAATGCATGATCGGCATCGCCTTCGCCGAAGGGAATGATGCCACACCCTTTTACAAGAAGGTCACGCGTTGCAGAGCTGAAAAAAGTACGTGTGCACGAGCTCCACCAGAAGCATAGATGCTCATCTTTCCTCTTAGTCCCCGAAGCTTCCCTGAAGTCACAGAAGCCGAAAAATGGTGGAAGGATTGACAAGTCAATGATCTCGGGTCCTCAAGCTGGTTCATTTGTGCACGTTGCACACCTCGGGTATGACAGTGACAAGGGTTTCTCGAGCGACCGTGTCGACCAGTCGTGGCCTTCACTTGTTCGAGGCCTTCAGCATCAGGGAACCACCGCGGAAGTACCGCCAAAGCAGAAACTACCACCTCAGCCCGTCCCTCGAAGATACGCCTACGCCATTTCGAATAGTGTCACTTCAGCCTGCGGAGACGAGGCGTCCTCATCTCAGCAGGTCCTTCCAGGGCAGCAGCTCTCGTCTGGTCACCGAAAGGACCGTGCTCGGGTCGATGAAGATGCCGTACCTTATCTGCAGGCTTATTCGGGGCAATCGCTGACGGAGTGGGCACGTACGGCCTTGACTGGTTGCACAGCACGCGAAGCGTTCGATGCTGGTAGCAAGGTAAGTTCTTCGCGATGGTTCGAATATTCATTTTGACTCTCGATTTAGCTCGAGGTGCCGATGTTTGACGTTTGCCATGCCATTTGCGTCATTCTCGAAAAAGATAATCGCCTCACGGAGGTAGTCGCGACTCTTCGACTGATGCAGACCAGCTTATTAGACCAAATTAGTACTAATAGTGGGCGAACTCAGTGGGAACGTGGTATGTAGTGTCATTGTTGATGTTGGCACAGCTGAGCCAAGTCTCGCCTCCAGGTTTCAGAGAACATTGTATCAAGAAGCTGGTGAAACTTGGCGACACTGCGAGGGACGCCGGGGAGCATAACGATGCGGTCAAATATTACTCGGACTCATTGTCACTGCGCCCGGCAAATTCCAGTGAAATTCTCCTTAGGCGTAGCAATGAGGTATGAACTTGTGTCCTATTCAATGTATACTTCTGATCATCACTAGCTCATTGTCCTCGACCCGTCATCTCACATAGGCTACGAGCAAAAGCATGCGGCATTACATTGTTTAGCCCGCTACACCGAGGCGTTCGAAGCATTCCAGCTGATGCTCTTGAAACTTGGGCGATCGCCTGAATCGAGAATGCGCGGTAAATATCGAGATATTTAATCTTCTTGAATATGCTGATTGCTCGTGAACAGAGCTTTGCCATCAATATGTCGACGTGACTTCCAAGATTGAAGATGAAGTCGAAGAAGTCGTACGCCACCTGCCAACGGTGCTCATCGACACCGATACTGGCTGTCTCTATAACAAAGCTCGACAAGCAGCGGCTTTCAAGGAACTGCCCATCTATGACGAGCTCCGGTCCTCGATGACGACAGCGCTCGACAGCCGACGTATTCAGGAGAAAGTGAGGGAGTTCTATCGCTATGTGATGTTTTCGCACAAGTGGCAACCAGAAGAACCGACATATCAGCAGGTGGAGGACAGTTCGGTCTACAGCTTACCCTCATCCCCGACATTCGATAAGCTACGGAATTTCTGCAAGCTCGTGGTTGCTCTTCAATACAAGTGGGCTTGGAGCGACACGTGTTGTGTCAACCAGCTCGATAAGGGGGTCCAGCAGGAATCGATTGTCGCCATGTTTCGGTGGTATCGGCATTCGTCTCTTACAGTCGTCCACCTCCTTGGCGTCCTATCAGAGGCACAGGAAGCTGGGCGTCTCTGGAAGAGCATCTGGAACACTCGTGGATGGACATATCAGGAGTATGTTGCCTCAGAGGTCGTCCGATTCTATACGGAGGACTGGAAGCCGTACCTCGACCTTCAGATATTCAATCACAAGGAGTCACCTGAAGTTCTCTCAGAGATGGAACGGGCGACGAATGTCGCCACACAGCAGTTGATCATCCAACCAGGGCTTGACAGAGCTCGGGAGAAGCTCTACCTGGCGTCCGGACGACAAACGACGCGCGAGGAAGACATGGCATACTCGCTTTTCGGAATTTTTGGCGTTGCACTCCCGGTCGTGTACGGCGAAGGAAACCTGGCGATCGGTCGCCTATTGGAGCACATCTTGACGCGATCCGATGAGGTGACCCTTCTGGCATGGACTGGATCCTCGGGCAGTTACCACAGCTATCTACCTGCGACCCTGACCCTGTACAACGAGATCGTTCCGCCTCATGTCCCCGCTTCCATCTCGGTGGCCGAGATGGATCGCACGGTCTCGGCGTTGCGTTCATTGATCCCCGACCTCTCCCATATCATCAACCTATACGAGTGTCTCTATGACATCCCATCGCTGTCGCTCGTCGCCGGTCGCCTGAAACTCTCCGGGATAGTCTTCAAACTTGATGGCCTTTCTCTTGCCTCAGTATCCGATCCCGAATCCACCATGCATATATATCGTACGACAACGCCCCTACTTGGGGATGTCGAGATCAAAACGAGTGCCGACCTTACAGCGATGAGTGGTCTGCGTCTGATCCATCCCTGGATCAGTCCCCTCATCGACCGGGACTTTTCGCGCGGCGAGGCGCTGTTTGATCTGGAGACGCGGGCACTTCGATTGCGCGTCCGACTTGGGCATCTATTTGGCGGGCTGTTGCTCGCCCTGTCGGCACGCGAACAATTCAGACGGGTCGCGACGGATAGTCTGATCATGGTTCGGATTCGGGAGGACGCGCCCTTGAGCGAGCTGATAGACGCGGTGTGTACGGTCAACGTACAGTAGAGGTCCATAGATTCTTGAACGAACCTCTGACAACGTACCTGTCGTTCCTACGGCGCGTACTCCAGCTAACAGATATCCCTGTCGTTATACCTATTCTGCCTGCCGTATCACCGACAATCGAGTGTGCTAGGACATGCACAATCACCGATCCGCGTGGTTGTTCCATTGGCACCCCTTGAGTAGTCTTACTGTGCGTTTACCAGTGATAGTGGATTTTACGCAGCTGTACAAGCTTTCATTGGCCATGAAGATCAGTAACCAAGCGAATGCAGGAATAGCGTCTTTCATTAAGGGCACATTTTATTCGAAAATAGGCCTTCTGCCCCAAAAATTCCACGGTGAACCCCTTGACTGGTACCATCAATACTGGAGATACGACTTCACATCGACCTACATCACCTTGACACTCGAGTCGACTTCGGTGGATGTTTCGCTTATTTTCGTCACCCAGAAACCTGTTATCATACGAAGTAATACGGTGCCCCACCGACACAAACTCGAGCCATATTGCATCCAGCGCTACGACATTTCGAACAATGTCTACGCCAGGGGATTGATCACCGCGTGTCGCCCCTGCGTCTTGTATCGCGCCGACTTAGTGGGGTTCTCGATCGATGCTACGCAGGATCGCTGCGTGGTCGTCTCGAGCAACTTCTCGATGGAATTGGAGTGGGACGGAATCATATCCTGTTCGTTACCATCCATATTCGCATCATGCGAACTTCGAGGCATGCGAGGGAAGTTGGTTTATGTCGACAAGAAGAAGCGGGGTGCTGCTCAGCCGGATCCTGGTCTGATCGAGGACCCTTCTATTGTCGTCGAATAGCCGCCGAACTGTATGGCATATCCATATCGTGAACGCACCTCTTACCGCTGCTTGGATATTCTTCTCATTCGGACATGCTCTGGGTGACATGGAGCGTCGTGTCTGTGCGAGCGAGTGCGTGGGCCGCAGCGAACGACGCAGGGACCATCATGTTGGAACGACAGACGCACCCAAATAAAGTGCAGCGCTGCTGACGTAACGTTCATGTCACTTTAAGGTTGTTTGTCCTCGCGAAGGCCACGCTGATCCGAAATACGCGGGCAGTTCTCGTACTTGATGGAACGGTTCAGGCGCTTTCCGTCTCTCCCTCGCTCCTTCCACCCGTTAGCGCCATGAGAGATCGCTTGTCGGTCATGCTGGACGCCATGATTCTCGCAGTGGACGAGGGTCACTCGTACGACGGCATCGTGTCCGTGCCTGAGATGGGTCTGGAGGACTACGGGCGTCGACCTGGTCTCGCTGCGCTGCTCGACAACGGCGGGGTGCGTCTCGCTCTGCTATTTCATATACCTTGCAAACGACAGACGAGTTGCAGGAGCTCCTTCGGACAACGAGGGCGACCATTTCGCGGAGGCTGTCGAGGTGGGTGGTCTCGTGCGACTCGGAGAGCGGTGCGGAGAAAGTTTGCTGACATCGGAAAACCAAGGCTGTTTCGACCTCGCGATGACAATAGTGGGCAAACGCAGATCGCGCTGGTACGAGACTCCCCGAGGGACGACTCAAGAGGCATTCAGGAAAGATTGCCAAGACGGAGAGGTGAAACACTCGATGAAAGATTACCGAGACGGAGAGGTGAAATGATCGAAGAGAGATTTCCGAGGAGAAGAGGCGAGCAATTTGACGAGAGGCTCCCCAGGGTGCGTGGCCGTGAAGAGAACCAGGAAATTCGTCTGGGTGAAAGTACGCCTGTTCCGGGGGATGAATCGATGCCATAGACAAGCATACCAATGTTGAATCAAGATTACCAACGTCAGGAAATGAGGGAAACACGCTGATCGCCCTTCGACCGTGGAGTGGCAGGAGAGACTGCTAAGAATGAAATGACGCGGAGGAGCTCGGGGGGTGATCCCACGGTCAATAGCGGAGGTGGACATGACTGGAATTGTTGGGAATCTCAAGGCCTGACCACGCCCGTTGAACGGTGATGACTTGTGTAGTATGCACATCTCAAAAATTACACTCGCGGGCGATGTGCACACACGCCTCCAAACTGTAAAGTGATTATTGCAGGTACAGGCGACTAGAGATCTGACCACGTGTGCGCATGAAATCACCCATCTAGGTGTCGCCTGGTCCATCTGCACCAACTGGACAAGGGTGACGCGCAGCCCGTACGACAGGTTGTCTCTTTGCCTATGACGCAACATAGCATTCATGATGACGGTCGACGTCGGCGCGGCTGAGACGAATGTCCGTCACCATATGATATGGTGACGTCAGCGGCCGGCGTGAAACCATGATATGGTCCATATCATGGTTTCACGCCGGCCGCTGACAGAACGCAACCTTGTGATAGAGTGACCAAGCGCTTTCTGCGGTGAGTTTGCTTGTAAGTTCGAAATGGTGAACTGATCAGGTCGCCTAGAAGTCGACCCGTTCTTCAGCACGACGGGCTGGTCGACACGAGGCAAAACGGCAAGCTTATTAGAACGTTCCACTTTGAACTGCACATCCGCGCAAGTGCAGACAGGCGCTCTGCGTAGTCAGCGTTCAAGACATACGCCGCGTCATGGGTGGGTGAATGAATAATTCCTAGTATGACTCAGGGTTATTTGACACGAAACAGTAGCCGGCTTGTCAGCCTTACCATCCATTATGTGCATAGTTTCTGCGTCAGAAGCATCAGGACCAGCACCCTAGCGCTATAATGTCTTATAATATGTTATAATCAATTTTTTAAAAATGATAAGTTGATTATAAGCCCTTGTAATACCTTACACAGGATTATAGCGCTAGTGTACTGGTCCTGATGAAACACCAGACAACGTGCCAGATACTATCAGATATTCGTCGAAGACGTCCTGCATAAACACCCGTAAATAACGACGTTCAACGGTCTTCCTGCGATAACCCATGCGCACCATGCCCTCTCCTACACCTCCGCGTTCGTCGTCATCCACTTCCTTGCCCTCTTCGAGGTCCTCCCAATTCCATTCCTTGAGCCGAGCATCGTTGGCCAAGTCTTGGTCGTCGTGCGTACCGCTACAACGCCTGACTACACGTCCGACTGAGGCGGACTGACCACGGTAGATCCCCTGGTGGTTCCTCGTCTCATTCGACGCGTACTCGCTCGCGTCGCTCGGCTTTGGTTTGTTCACGTTCCGAGACTGTTCGCGCGTGTCGCGAGTTGCTCCAGGTGTGTTGCCAATACACGCCTCGCACTCGGACAGACTCTCCATGTCTCGCATGCGGTTACAGGAGATCAACGACGCGAAAAGCGATCTCAGATGGAGATGCATCAGCATGGACTAGCTAGGCCAGTGTGTTGTCGTGCTATCGTGAAGGCACAATGTGCTAAGATTGACATGTCAATGGCAACAGCCTTACGGATAACATGGGTGTTCATTCTGATGTGGCGTCAACTATACGGGTGGCAATCTACTCGGTCAACCGAGTCTGTCAAGCGAATTAAATATACGACGGGACTCTGACCGCCGACATAAGATGCCGAAACGCACCACCTGCCCTTACCTTCGTCGTCTGACTCATGGCTAGTGTCGTCCCTTGTTCGGTTCGTATCAACTCTTGAAACCATAATTAATTCTGGTACTGATCGAATCTAGGCGCTCCAAAGGCTTTTCCTTGGCTGTGTCGTTTATGATCGAGCCGTGCGGACTCGATCAATGCACACTCAACAAACGGGATTCCTTGAGGAAATAGGCCAGGTGGCAGAGGCGTGTGCGACCTTGCCCACGTGGTCCTTCAAATCTCGCCCTCATATGTAATGGCGAAGAACCATTTAGAAACCTGGCAAGTAGTGACGTGGTTAAGCTCACGATGCGTAAGCGCGTGGCTTCCGTGCTTAGAAGGTCGAGGACCCTGTAGGTAATTTCTACTGGTATAGGGAGCGGGCCTTGGATCGGAAACATAGTGAACTGATGAAAAATGATGAGTCTCGCTGTCACAACTGATCGGTTGCATTTCCGTACACGGATATGCGACGAAAGTATGATAATTAGTGCTGGATGAATTTCGATTGGGCGAGCAGGCTGCATAGAAAGGATGAACGTCAACTGAGATGGCCGCCAAAGGGACAGTAGATAACTGGTACCTTGCTTCAAGATCGTCCGGATCGTCTGTACTCTTCGTGTGGTATAAGCGGAATGCAAGACGAGCAACAGTTGCAAGCAGAACCGGCCCAGCGAATTATTGGTATGACCTGAAGTGAACCACGCGACCGGTTCCATGCGCACAAAGCGGATGTTCAAACATTCGAATTCGGGCGGACTGAACGGGACGAAGGTGAGCCGTGTGAATGGTGTCACGCTATCGACGGACCTCGGTGATGGGTGACTTGTCTGCATGGCCTGAAGGTTGAGCAGGACCTCGGGTTTGGTGAGTAGAGGCCGGTTCTCTTCGTAATGGTCATCGAACCAGTCTTGGTGAACGCGCTCGAATCACGTACGGGAGAAGGCGACGAGCGGGACTTACAAGACTGCCCACGGCTGAGAACGACGATGTGACGCCCAGCCTCGTTCGCAACCATCTTGTAGCCCTCTAGCGTGTGCAAGTGTCCTCGAGGGGTGGACTCGGCAGCTTCTGCAGGGCGCCCTGGTTGGGGGCCCCCGAGGTCGGGAAGTGTGGATGAAGAGGACGAGCAGAATGTGGGAAACAACTTTGACACCCGCAGATCGAACCCGAAATACCCGAAGACCCCAAACATTTTACACGACCCGGCTCCCGTTCATCCCCGTCACCACCCTCGACGCCCTCGGTCGCCTGGTCGTCCATCGTCGCCGGCGCGGACAGCAAACCGGGTTCGCGACGAGTCGACACCCCGGCGAGCTCACGTTCGACGCCCATGTCTGGGACGGTGATCCATTTGCTCGCAACGTCGCAGCGTCTACGAGCAGACCCGCGCTGATCCCGGGCACCGGCGTCCAGTTTTCGACGCGAAGACGGAACGAATGCTCAGGGTACGTCGAGGCAGCGGAGAACGACGGATCCGCGTATCGCGTGCAGTCTGTCGTCAACGAGGCCCTCGGGTGCGTCCCACAGCCAACCTCGCCGCGTTCGAACTCATCCACGACGCAGAAATTGTCCCAAGTACATCAAGGTAGGGGACCTCGGACACATCCGTGCTTCATACATCGACGCCTCGACCTACTTGCTGAAGAGCGACTACCAGACACGCTTTTCCTGAGAACCTATCACGACGCCGGCGAACCCTCTCGATCCCACGTAGGCATGAATCAGCGCGACGGAAGGCCTGGCTTTCCCCGCGTTTTGCCTAACGACGGCCGAACGCTCGTGATTCCAGTACGTTCATCGGCAACATTCTGATTTCAGTCACCAATTAGATCTGACCACCACAGATGAAACCCGTTTTCGTCACAACACGCGCACGAATCTAGACGTGAATGGAAACATTTCCTCCCTGGACTGTTGCACGTTGCTGGAAATGTTATGGATGAGGGGCTCAGCGTCAACTCTGGTATCGCCTCTCGCGCGTTTGCGTGCGACATCATACAAGTAGCTTGGGTGTTTGCATGTCTTGAACCTCCCAGCGGGGCAAATTTCGTTTCGCAGTTGGCTCAGTGCTCATATAAAGGCTTGGGTGTGACGAACACGGTGTATAGGTCCGCGATGAGCATGCCCGTGTGTCCATCGACTGGCACCCCCATCAAAGGACTCCGATGTCTCACAGAATGGCAGTCGAGACGAACGCACGGGCGCGCAAGTATCTGCATGCGTTCAATCGCTTGTAGGTTGGCTTGGTCCCTGTCTATGTGTGACTTGTAGGATGTATTTTTCGAGGAGACCGAAATAGTAAGAGTCTCGGTCGTACGGAGTCTCAAAAGTGAAAAGGAATAGGACGGACAGATTTCGACAGGTACTACGGTGTCGTGCGCAAACAAATTTCGATGTGCTGACCATCGCAGGGTGCACGATACGGATCGAATTAGTCACTTAGTGACATTGCTTCGGGTTTACACTTCAAACTTGACAGGACGAAAAGACAAGGACCATTGTGTGCATGTGCGCGATAGCGTACGTACAACTGATCATCACGTAGATCAACATATGATAAGGCACTTGGTCAACCAGTGCGCACGTCCTCATGCACAACACACTAGCTCGGGTCTGTATAAACCTGTATGTTTTTTGGCTGTAGGTATCACGTTTTGGAGGTTCGTCACGCAACCTAGGCAACGTGCGTTTCAACGACGCGTGTGGAAGACAGATCACCTGTAGAGCCCATTGAGGTGGTCAGTTCGCCTATCAAACTGACGTTGGCACGCATGGTCGAGCATATGGCCCATTCGCGCTTTCACTTTGACGACACAACCGGCGACGCTCTCACGGTTGATGTGGGCGCTCTGCTCTGGAGGTGGATGGTCCGCGCAGGGTCAAATGATAAAGAGTGGAATCGATGGATTGGATTGCCGTCGGGAAAGCGGTGGGAGAAGCGGAGAAAGAAACGCAGATAGTACGCCGAATTCGTTACCGCTCTGCCGTGGTAGGAACAAATACCAAGAGAACCATCTGTCTGATTCTGTATGTTCGCCTCGGCACCGGGCACGGTGCCAACGAAGGGAGATGGGATCGAGTCGCTGCGTGCATGAACTGCGCCTTCATTCTCGCCATGGGGCACGTTCGTGTCCAGGGTCTCCATTCCCAGCGCTCAGCACAGGCACGAGGTGATAGGACGCATGTTCTGGCCTATATTAAGAAAGGACATCTGAGACGCGCGGAAGCCGCACCTTGTGCTTCGACTCCTACGACCAGCTCTGCCACATCTGAATGGCCACGTCCTCGACGACCGGTGGGTAGTGACAACAAGAAAGCGCTTTGATGGTGACCATCGGACAGAACATCGCGGATCGACCGAACTCGATGGCGGGGAGAGTCTGTGCGCCGTTGCCTTCTCCGGGGATGGCGAGTACCTCGTCAGCGGTGACTCCCAGGGGGTGCGAGTGTGGCGAGTCGAAGACGGCACGCAAGTCGCAAGGATGCAAGGGAGATGTATCCGGAGTGTCGCGGTGTCGAACGACAACAAGTGGATAGCAGCAGGCGGATGCTGGGGCGACGTGCACGTGTGGGATGCACAGACACACGAGCCAGCCATCTCGCACAAGGAATTCGGTCAGCCCCTCATCCACGGCGTCGATTTCTCGCCCGACGCCACTCGACTCGTCGTCGCATGCAGGGACTCGAAAAATGTCACGATCTGGAATGTTCCGTCGAAGAAACAAATACAAACACTCGACCACACGAATTCGGTATGGGCAGCCAAGTACTCGCCGCAGGGGCATCACATCGCCACGGCCACTTACGATGGACCCATTCGACTCTACGACGGCAGGGGTCACTTGCTCGCGGAAATAAACACGACGGTAATCCCACTTCTCAATAGGGGTCTCGTATGGTTCATCGACAACCTGCTCGTCGTGTCGCACGGCAAAATCTCGCAAATAGAACCAGCTACAGGGTCGACGGTCTCGGAATGGTCTGTTCCTGACACCAACTCCGCCTCATGCATCGCCCTACCAAAGCATGGTAAATTCGTGGCGTACTCTACGAAGCGTACCGTCACGTTTCGGGACACATCATCTCATGCACAAATCGGCCTCGTCGAGTGTCCGAACGACATACGATCGATCGCCATCTCACCGACCACCCACCTCATCGCGATTGGTAGAGAGGACGGGAAAATTGTGCTGGAGAGTCTATCTGGTATCGTGAGTTGTGGGATCGTGGCCTTTGAACAAGCTAACACGCTGTCAGGCGTCGGTTTGCGAACAAGGCCAGGACAAGCGGCCTTCTACGTCAAAGAGCCGCGAGACGAATTCACGCGATCCGACTTTGGTTAGGATTGTTCGCTCTCTCACCGTACGCGCCGCACTGACCCTATTCCGCATGCAGCTCGAAGACCTTCCTGCCACCGTAAGTAACAGCACTCACCGGCCAGTTCATACTTCACGACAACTCCGCAGGATTCTTTCTCGCAACCGACGCTACGCGAACCAGACTGGAAAATCGACGACGCCGTCTTTCAGTTATGGATGCACGACCAGCTCACAGATGCCGAGGCATTGTTGACCTCGACAATCTCCGCCTCCCAGAACACGAGCCATCATCTACTTGTCAACCGATCTCTCGTCCGTGCTCGCTTGGAGGATTGGGATGCAGCCCTCGCAGATGCCGAAAAGGTGCTCCTTGTTCTTTCGTCGCATGTTCTGGTGCTCATACTCGTTTTCTTCCAAGGCGTTCGAAATACAGCCATCTGTGCTCGGTTACGTCGCGAGGAGTAGGGCGCTGGTGGGAAAGCGGGAGAGAGAGAAAGGATACCGAGCCTGCGACATCGCTTCTGCGCCGTACCCATCTCATGTCTGCTTTCTTCTCCTCATCAAGGTTGGGATGTCGTCACCGCGTCCACCTCCTCGCTTATACCACCTAGGCCATCATCGTGTTTATTTCCGGAGATCACCCTGACGGCATATCGCGCATAGACGACATCATCCTGACGGTTCCAGCCGATTCGACATACTGTATCGTTCAGGCGCGTCCGTGTTCGGTCACACGAAGCAACATTGCCGCTGACATTCTCAGCAGGCGTATATGCATTTTCTGGTCGGGAACTCGTACATGGAACAGCGTGACTACGAGCGTGCCGTAGAGTCGTTCCGACATGCGCGAGCCGGAATACGAGACGAGGCCAATCGATCGCTTCTGATCATCTCACTGATGAGCACCCCGCCAGACTCGTGACTCGACTCGATCGCTCAGTCGTTGGTGCCAGATATCCGGGTGGAAGTTTGATCGTCTCGGCACCATGATTCAGCGTGGTCTGTGCGAAGCACTCCATGCAATGGATCAGACACATCATGCGATCGAATACTTGAACCATGTGGGAGGCGAAACAAACGTCCAGGACGAACATTTGGAATGGGTTCTCGGTGAGTAGTTGTGTGTGTGTGTATTTGTCCTTGCTTACGCAACCCTCGATGCAGATTTCAAGCGCCGCGCGTCCGACAGGTTGGTGTCTCTCGGAGATACCTCCGCCGAGGCCAACCGACACGACGAAGCAGTCACTCACTATACCCATGCATTATCCCTTGAACCCAACTCCATTCGGGACATCCTGATTAAGCGAGGCAAGGCATTCGTGGCGACGGGCGCGTGGCAACAAGCCCGAGACGATGCAGATAATGTGCCCCAATGTTTTCGCTCATGTGATGCAGTCGATTGATGGATTATCCTCAGATGATCGCTCTCGACCCGTCGTCCCCTTGGGGTTATCAGATCAAACACGCAGCCCTACACAAAGCGGGGCAGTATGAGGGCGCGATCTACGCGTTCGAGGCGATGCTGTCCAAGTTTGCAGAATCACCTGACCCGGAAATGCAGCGTGAGTTTCATCCCCGTTGGCATGGTATCTATGTTCACATCATTTGACAGAACATGGTGACCGCTACATCGACCCAGACACCACGCGAGCAGAGATCCGTAGAATCGTTCAACGGACAGTACGCCGGTCGCCACGTGTCGTGATCGATACGACGACCGGTTGCCTGCAGAACAGAGCCCAACGAGGATTGTCGTTCGAATCCCTACCTGTCTTCAACGAACTGGTGTCGTCCATGACGACCCGGATCGACTATGTCCGGATCAAGCGCGAAGTACGACAGTACTTCCGCTACGTGATGTTCTCGCACAAGTGGGATGAGAATGAACCGGTGTTCCAGCAGGTGATGGAGACGGCGGTGTATGAGTTGGAGCAATCTCCGACTCACGACAAGCTGCAGACGTTCTGCAGAATCGTTCGAGACGCCGGGATCCAGTGGGCCTGGAGCGACACGTGCTGTATCGAGAAATCGGACCACAACGTGCTGCAAGAAGCGCTTGTGGCGATGTTCGGGTGGTACGAGGGTGCGGTTCTGACCATCGTCTTCCTACGTGGGGTCCATTCTTGGTCGCAACTCGGGGCCCTCGTCAGAAGTATCTGGAACAAACGTGGCTGGACTCTTCAGGAGTACATTGCATCGAAAGTGGTCCACTTCTACACAGAAGACTGGACGCTCTACCTGGATCTGCAATCACCGAATCACAAGGAATGTTCAGAAATCATCTCGGAGATGGAAGAAGCCACGGGGGTATCTGCGGAGCAACTGAGGGTGCTTCAGCCAGGTCTATCGAACATCCGAGAGAAGCTTCGTCTCGCTTCACCACGGAAGACGACGCACCCGGAGGATGCCGCGTATTCATTGCTCGGGATATTCTCTGTTAATGGACTATCAGCGATCTATGGAGAGGGGAATGCAGCGCTAGGGCGTCTTCTGGCGCATCTCCTCGCTGGATCTGGGGATGTGAGCATCCTCGCATGGACAGGCGCCTCGGGTGGCTTCAACAGCGCCCTCCCTGCTTATATCAGTGTATTCAGTGGTCCTGCAACGTCCCACCTCCCATTACCAATCCCGGATGGCGAGATGGCGAGGGCCATCGACACATCACCTCCATTTGACCTCGATGAGGCCCTGAACCTGTACAATCACATCTGTGGTCTTTCCGCGCCGTGGTTCGCTGCAAATCGGATGAAACTGCCATGCCTTGTTTTCCCACTTCCTCCGCTTTCGTTTCACCGATCGAGCTCCGATCGTGTTTATCGCGCAGACACGCAGACGTTTGGGACGGTAGAAATCAGAACGAGACACAATCTGTCTCGGATGACGGCTTTATATCTCGTTCATCCGTGGTTGGACGCCCTCTTGGAGCCCAGAGACGCTCACGGTCACGGGGTCGTCGATGATGACGCTGCGCCGCCGTCTTCGGACGAAGACGAGGAGGACATCCTAGACGAAGACGCTGACGACGACCTTCCGTTGACACCTCAACCCGGGCCGACGCACCAACCCCTTCAGATGGACGACGAGATGCGGGCACGACGGTTCGTCGCGCGTCTTCGACAGCCGTTTGGTGCGCTGCTAGTCACCCCGACGGGAGGAAGACGTGCGACGCCGGATTACAGGCGGGTCGCGCCGGACAGTTTGATCACGGTGCGGATTCAGGGGAACGTGTCGTTGGCTCGTATATTGGACGACGTGCAGACGTTGGACGTGTTGTGACTTGTAGTACACATTGTAATTTGATTATCGATCTGATCCCTTGTCCTTGTGGACTGCGCAACTCAGGATCACCTCGGCAACAATTTTCTGTGGTGCATCTTGAATGCATCCATCCGGCTTATCGACCGCGAGCGTGGTTTCTGCCTCTGTTTGTTGGAATCCTTTGGGGTGTGTGACAGCGATAGCAGCCGCATCTACGGGCCGCGGACATCCCAAGGACAGCGACTCCTAGCTTCAACTCTCGTCTGCTGCGCTTGACTGGCGAACAATTCTTGCTCGCATCGCATCGGCCGATGAAATGAGGAAGATCGAACATCGCGTCGGACAATGCGCCTCAAGAGAGGATTGGAACGTCGTTGCCGCTCGCTACTCAGCGCACACAGCTGGTGGAAAACTCACTCACCCAGCGCCATGTGACGAGGCCTCGAAGGCTCGCGTAGCACGATCTCTCGCAAGTAACATTTATTGTGAAACTGGACTGTAACATCGGGGTGTCTTTTGAGGCGACCATCTTGACGGAAGACCTCAGAACGGCACGGTAGAAAGTGTGCATTTTAATATCGTATCCGAGGCGCCTCGTCTGCCATGTAAAGCTCCAACGGTGATGTAATCCTTTAGAAGAGCGGGGAGCTGTGGTCTCTGCATGCACACCGTATGGTGATCAGATCGACGAATCACGACGGTATCAATGATAGCCCTACCAGTGAAAAAGCGAAACCCTATACGTTGTGCGTGATCATGATGAAAGAAATGCGAGGAAAGACAAACGTCACCCCTTGGTTTCGCTGCAAACTGGGGCGCAGTTCCCCAGGACACAGCGTCGGATTCGCCACGTACGTCTAAAGTATCTGCTTGTTTATTATTTACAGCGATCGTCCCAGAGATCGTTCGTGTTAACAGGAGGTGAGATTGTTGCTCGGAAGGACTGGGGCGAGATGGCACTTTGCGAAGATTCATGGCCAGAGCCTTGCTGCTCTTTTTCGGAAGCCAATTTTTGTCACGGTGCTAGACAACTCATTGGTATGGTATGAACAACTTTATACAGCCCCTCAGTCTTTGCCAGCTAGCTAGTAATTTTATGTAGTTGGTGTCTTTCGCTTGCCGCAAGTCGTCGCGATGGGTTCGGAACTCCATCCAAATCTCGAGTCGCGCATTCCTAATCGTCGACGGATTGAATGGTCGTTGTCGTGCGTCTGGTGGATTGCGAAGACAACGCGACCCTTGCGTGCGTAACACGCTCAGACCCAGGACTCCACTCCTCTTCATCGGCGATTTCGAGCGTTCGGACGTCTTCGTTGATGGTCCGCGTTGGGCTTCGCACACAACTGTAGACTTCTGGGATGACGATGAAACACTTTCTGTCACACCTACCAATTTGCGAGTGTATGGCACGAGGGGAGGAGTGGGTGAGTTCGGAGAAGCGCTCAGCGAACAAAGAAACTGGTCGTCGCGAGGGGAGACGACGACTGGGAGACAGCCAATGGCGACGGCACCGGTTCTTGGGTCGGCGGTGAAAATTCGAACAAATGTCGCAGCGTGCGTGTAGGGAGAGATGAAGAGTGGATTTGCCCAATTGGCACAGCCCAGTTCGAAGAGCGCCAGTGATCATCTATATCGACCAAGTAGTAAGTACTCACTTCGGAGGAGGTGAAAAGTACGTCTTTCCTCGTGTTTGAGGATGGTGCGATTGCACCCAACGCGCCAGTGCGTGGTTGGACGCCGTGGTAAAAGTCTAAACCGAGCAGAAGACCACCGCTAGGTTACCTAGGCTGAAGTGAAAGCGGATTGTGAGGGAGCGCGCAAGCTGGAAGAAACGAAAGGCTCACATGCGCGTCTTTGTGGGAGAAGAACAGGCTGGTCATTGGGGACGGCGATGAACTTGGAAAAGGGATTTGGGTCCGGTGATAGCCTTTGTACGGGAAGAAAGTGTCTCCATAAGGCACAGTTTGAGGGAGACCTCGCCAGACGCGTGACGACAGGTCCGCTGGCTGCTCAGTGTTCATCGTCGGGTGGGGCCATGGCTATATGTTTATGCTGGCGTTTACAAGTCATCATGCAACTCTATGGTGCTGCTCATAAAGTTGGCTTGGTTCCAGGCTGGGTGTATTGAACGAGTCCTTGGACGTCGAAGTAAACGAACACAACCGAAGCGGCGACCGCCTGTACTACACTCGGACCTCGTAAGCTACACCAAGGGTACGGTGTGCGGTATTGGCACGGGTTGACTGTGAGCTACACCATACCCGTACCCACCATATGTCGTCTGAACACCGCAGTGTCACCCGTACCTGTGCACAACCCTATTGACAATGGTACCTCTCCAATGTGCCTCTGCAGGGGACTCGACCGACCCGATGAACGGCAATTCTTCCTCTACTACCGCATGAAACAGGTCCAACGACGGTCCTTCGTGGCAGAGTACGCCTGAGAGGATGCATGCAACGACGTCAATGCATAAACGAGAGTGGTGCTCCGTCGAGAAAACAAACACAAACACTCGACCAAGCACTTCCGGGATCCGTTCGGCTCTGGTGATCATGATGTGCGTCTGTCTAACTTTTCATTCCGCGCTAGTCTCGTGCCACCCTCTCCGCCTCGTGCGGTGCACCTTTCTCCGTGCCAGCTCGCTCTCCCTTTACCGCCACCATGCTCAACCCTCGCTCATCGCCATCGCCGTCCTTCTCGCCTCCGCTGTGCCTCTTCGACCGTTGATGGACGCTCGCCGACGTCCCCGTTGCAGCGGCGTCATCTCTGGCCCAATTCCACTGCCATTTGCTCATTCGTCACCCCCCTCGTCGAGTCCTTTCCGGTCTTCAACCCCTTCTCTAGCCCCGCCACGCCTTTTCGAGCACTAACGGCCACTTATCGTATGGCATCGCAGTGTCCTTTCTGGCCTCCTCTCGGCCTCTGCCGCACCTTTTCGAGCGCCAATTCTCGCTCTGCGCCCACGGTCGCTTGTTGATGTCCAGAAAATGGGTATCGGCGAAGGAGGGCGACAAGAGTCCCGCCGTGCGCCTTTCCAAACATCCACACCCCTCCAGTTCCATGACCTCGTTTCCGACTGCCGTTCACTGCGAGTCAGGTCACATCTGGGATGATTACCAAGGATAAACGTCAACGAGCGGGCGCTTCTGATCGACAACTGGGTGTGATGAGCCTGATTTGGCAAACGGTGACCAAAACTCCTCACGTTCTGGGTACGTCTCCGGTCGGATGTCTTCGCTGCCGCTCATCATGATTGCTGCTTAAACAGCCTTCATTTCCGCCCCTGCAAACAAAGATGCTCGCAACGGCGGGCAAGGTATTCTAGATGCGGTGGAATTGGTCTCACTACGTCCTTTCCTGATGATGCTCAATGTGATCGCGGCTTATACCATGCATGCAAAGACCGCAGCTCACTCCCCAAGGAGGTTCCGCACAGCGGAAAGGTCACGCGGAATGGCGAGTGAATTTGGGGATGATTGCTGAAAATAGACGACAATGGGTGCGTCCCCTTGGTCTACGCACGAGGAAAGCGAATCTGACGTTCGATCCTGGCGCGTGGTGTCGAAATTCACGCTGAAGCCAAAGGTTCAGCGTTCTTCGAGGTGCTTCAGTTACTTGTCAGTTACATCACGGAAACCTCGCAAGTCTGCGGCGCCCCTTCCAGACAAGGACGCCACTGAGCAGGCATCGCACGGCGTACAAGGCGCCACGGTTGAAAGTGAGGCTCACCCGGTATGATTTCCTCTAAGGAGGGTCATGCTAGCTGCGACAACTCATTCCACCAGGCGATGCCCGGAAGACATACTTCCGACATGTCTACGGGACACGTTGATGTGACAGTACGTGTTTTACTCAAGTGGACAACGTTGAATTCACTGGCAAGCAGGACATAGGGCCAGGAAAAGCCAAACTGACGCTTATGTGTATGGTTTCCCGGTGGATGGTGTGTGGGTGTAGCAGCAAGTGACGAGTCGCATGGATTTGTCGACTCGAATCGATGTATGAAGGACCCCAGTGTAGAATCGTGCCAAGCTATCTGGGATCATTGGCTCGAGGACGTGCCTACGACGGATTCCATCCGGACATGCATTGGAACGTTTTCTCCCTGGATAGTCGCGCTGTGTTGGACATATTACGGATGAGCGGATCACACATGACGCTGCATCAAGGGCTCTGCGTTGACTCTGGTCACGGTATCGCCACGCGCACGATTGCGTGTGTCATCATACGTGTAGCTAAGGCGTTTACATGTCTTGAACCTCCCAGCGGGACGAATCTCGTTTCGCAGTTGGCTCAGTGCTCATATAAAGGCTTGGGTGTGACGAACACGGCGTATAGGTCCGCGATGAGCGTGCCCGTGTGTCCATCGACTAGCACCCCCTTGAAAGGACTTTGATGTCTCACAGAAAGGCAGTCGAGATGAACGCACGGGCGCCCAAGTATCCGCATGCGTTCGATCGCTTGTAGGTTGGCTTGGTCCTGGTCTATGTGTGACTTATAGGATGTATTCTTCAAGAAGACCGAAATAGTCGGAGTCTCGGTCGTACGGAATCTCAGTGAAAAAGGAAAAGGATGGACAGATTTCGACAGGTGCTACGGTGTCGTGCGCAAACAAATTTCGATATGTTGACCATCGCAGGGTGCGCGATACGGATCGAATTACTCACTACGTTTACACTTCAAACTTGACAGGACGAAAAAGACAAGGACCATTGTGTGCATGTGCGCGATAGCGTACGTACAACTGATCATCACGTAGATCAATATATGATAAGGCCCCTAGTCAACCAGGCCCCTAGTCAACCGGTGCACACGTCCTCATACACAACACGCTAGCTCGGGTCTGTATAACCTAGATGTTTTGTTGGCTGTAGGTGTCAGATTTTGGAGGTTCGCCACGGAACCTAGGTAACGTGCGTTTTAACAACAAGCGAGTGTGAAAA
>JBBPLT010000327.1:0-30966 GCA_038089955.1 Strobilomyces dryophilus | reverse complement strand
AAATCACTTTTCCTTGTCTACACTATTATTGAGCGACTTCGTGAAAGACAGCCCATCGCTGTCCAAATCTTTTGGGGTGGACATACTGATTTCTATGCACTTTTCACCGACCATACAGTGACTATCCACCACAGTACCGACACCACCTTAAACCACCATGGTTCGAATTTATGGGCGTTTTCTGATTCCATTGGGCCAGTGAACATACCCACAGTAGCGTTCCAAGTGACTCAATGCATCAGGATTTTTCATATGACATCTCCGACTAGTGAACACTGGAAACGTTGGATAAGAGATTCAAATGTCTCCTTGTACGTGATGGATCTCTGGCCTGTCCAGGAACTTCAAGATCTTGCGTACGCGGTATTACTCTTATTACACATGGTGGCTGAAATTCTCCTCAGCTTTGTTTTTAAACAAGATGTCGAGCAAATGTCGAACTTCGCAGCCAAGTGGGGACCCGCCCCCCGACTACTGTTAAACCTTTGTCAAGATCCAGGGCTAGATGAAGACTCTGAACTTGACGTTACCAGCCGTGTTACCAGAGAAGTCGCTCAGCAGACTGGAGTAGCTTTGAACGCGATCATGACCCTCACCAATCCTATTTTTCCATCCTTATCTTCCGTCTTCTACATCACGTCATTCAGGGATCAGAAGGGCAAAATTCATCGGTCTGTTGAGACCATGTATATCCCAACATATTGGCTGGTCAGCAAATTAGCAGATGCCATGCTGCGGGAGCAAGAAGGTGCTCGGCGCGAGTTTTTTCAAGTCATGTCTTCACATCCAAACAGTAAATCGGCGGCGGGTTGGATATTCGAAGAATATGTTCACTATTTCCTAGGACGTGGAAACATCAGTATAACCATGCATTGGCATGATACGTGGAACTCAGCGCCGGTATCAGAGAGTTTCAACATCCCCACGCTGAAAACATACACCAGTCTCACTGATCTCCAAAAGAAACGCATACCTTTCTATTGGCGTCCCAAAGAATCCAACTATCCTGGAATCGATGGTATCATTATTACCCCAGGTCGCGCCTTTCTCATTCAGGCGACGGTCAGCGCGAAGCATAATAACCCTCTGAAGATGAAGTCCGTTGATGATTTGCGGAAGTCCCTACCCAAATATAAGCAGAACTTGGAATGGAGACTGCTGTTCGTCGGGCCTGTTGAGGAGGATGTGAGGGGAGTTGCAAAGACAAATGTTAGGAGGCCAGCAGCGACCAGTTCAAACCTCGTTCAAGCTCTTAGGGTTGGACACGTTACGATCTGCCCCTCCAGCCTTGATTTCAACTATGCTGTAGGTTGATACGCTCAGCTCGAAATATGGAAATCTAACATCATATACAGAATATAGCCATGGCTAACCCTAAGTGGTTTAAAAATCAAGTCTTGCCGGAGGCTCATGACTCGGACAGCGTCTCGGATCATGAAAATCAAGTCTCGGAAGAGGAAGACGAAAATGAAAATGAAGACGAAGATGAAGACGAAGACAAAGACGAAGACGAAGACGAAGTCTCGGAGGATGAAGTCGATACAGAGGACGAATAAAGCCCCAACTGTCATTAATAGAAGATATTGTTGGAATGGTAGCATTGACTTACATCCATGACTCATATGTTGTTCTAGGGGACTGGAGTCGGGCTGTTGAAAACCTCAGTTGTTCCAAGATGCAAGCGAGGGCATAGAAGTGTGCATTTTGAAGTTGATGCGGATGGACAAAGCGCACAAAACATCAAACATATAAGTATCATAACCAGAACCTAGAAGCTGCCCCCCTTCAGCGGAGTTTGTATTGCATACGTTCCTAATGTCAGCAGTCCACCTGCATCCCGCTCAGACCATGGACGTTGCCGTATCTTGTACGGCAGGTTTTATTTATGAAATGATTGCGTGTGCATTGGCTCCGCTGGGGCAGCGATACTGACCTCATCTCCTCAGCCGGTGACTTAGGCTGCTTATAGGCCTATTCGCCAGTATCCACACTCGGACTGGTTCTCCATCTCCTTGTCGATATCCTTGCACTTGACAGCGGGATCCTATTTGAGTGCGCCTCTCGTATCTTGGGTTTGGGTATCGAGACTGGTGACTGAGGGGATTCATGAGTGGATAAGGCCTCTCATTCTGCTTCCTGAAGCTCAGCCTTTCGTGGTGAGCGAGGTATTCAGTATCTTCTGGATGGTTGTACGATTGGATTTCGGGCGTCGAGTGGTATTCCTCTGTAAGGAGCAAGAGTAGTGTGAGTCCGGGACATGGAAAACATACGCACGCGGCGACACACCTTCGTGGTGGAGGAAGAACTCTGTCTCAAGGCCGCATCGTGAGTAAACCGATACCCGACAAAACGAATTCAGAGATGCGTACCACTCTCAACGTCAAAATGGTGCCCGTTAGCACCAATGTCGTCAATTGGAGGTACTAGGCTGTCGAAAGGATCGCTGCACGCAAGTGTGTTAGCGGCACGCAGGAATACAGAAAATAGACATACAATTCAACGTCTGAGATTCCGAAAACGCGGGACGTCTCGATCGACGCAGAACGTTGGGTTGACGGACCCGTCAACCCTGCACGCACTCCAGACGCGTACGACTCTTCCGGGTACACGTTCTTGATCTCGGCCATGACCAGGTTCTCGACCGCGACGTCGTACTCCGTCACCAGAGCTGCGGAATTCTTCTTTTCGTCAATGAGCGAGGATTAAATTGCTTGGGAACCTTCTAGGATGATGGCCCATGCGAGTCTCGCCAGCTTGACCGCGAAGGTCAGGATAGAACGCAGTTCAACCGTGTCCAGAGGTGTAGAAGTAGCCATCGTTCAGTAACTAGTCAAGCCTAGACAATAGTCAGTACGGAAAAGGAAGGTTCTTCCCATCACTCACTCCCCCGCGACGCGCGTCGAGATGGACTGCGTCATTTAGCTGTCTTGACCTCGACATACCATGTTCTTGACGCGCTCAGAGTACGGTAGGAGAACCAAACACAGCAGCCCCACATCGCGACTCACTCGTTTCCAGATCGCGGTGTGAACACCTTCTCCCCAGAAGGTCGACTGTTCCAGGGTATGCGTCCTCTCCACGACCCAGCGGCCCCTCTGACCAAAGAACCCAGTCGAATACGCCATCGAAGCCATAAAGGTGGGGCGCCACCCTCTTCCCTTTCCTCGCTCCAACACTGACGCATCCCGCACCTCCGCCCAGCTCGGCTCGACCACCGTCGGAGTCTGCACCCCGGAGGGCGTCGTCCTCGCCGTCGAGAAACGCGTCCAATCCCCGCTCCTCGAATCGTCCTCCATCGAAAAAATCATGGAGATCGACGGACACCTCGGATGCGCCATGTCGGGCCTCACCGCCGACGCACGCACCATGATCGACCACGCGCGCGTCACGGCGCAGAACCACGCCTTCACGTACGACGAACGGATCAAGGTCGTGAGCGCCACGCAGGCGGTGTGTGATCTCGCGCTCAGGTTCGGGGAGAGCGTGCACGACGAAGAAGCCATGATGAGTCGGCCGTTCGGCGTAGCGTTGTTGATCGCGGGCGTCGACGAGCTTGGACCGCAGTTGTGAGTCTTGCAGCGTGACGCGTCTTTGTTGAAGCGCGGTGACCATGTCTGTGCGTCATCGTCAGATACCACACGGATCCCTCGGGAACGTTTATGCGATATGATGCAAAGGCGATTGGATCTGGTTCAGAGGCTGCGCAAAGCGAACTGCAGGACAAGTGGTACAAGGTACCTGCCCCGCCATATCATCGTGTCACTCCATTGACACGCCCTAGCAAATCACCCTCCTGGAAGCACAAAAATTGACATTACGGGTATTGAAGCAAGTAATGGAGGAGAAGCTCGATCACCACAACGTTCAGCTAGCACAAGTCACTCCCAAAGATGGATTCAAGATCTTGGACGAGGTCCAGCTGAAGGAAATAATCGATGCAATGTAACAGTGGTGTCAGTTGAATGTATACTCTCCTTGTACTCGTCGTTCTTCACCTGCCTACCCGAACACGTCACACAGGAAACTACTGCGATTACTCAGAGTCTAAATAATGCGAACCATTGACATAAGGGTGCGTGTAATAGATAGGTATACATATAAGGAGGGTTTGAGTGAGGGATCGAAAAAAGACAGTGCGAGACGATTCCTTTGAACGAGAGTACACAGGATACAAGCGTGGAGCCCAGTGAAACAAATTACACTATATCGTCCGATAAGATGTGCAAACTATGATCGAGAACGAATTCGAAACGGAGAATGATGACAGTCAAGGAACGACGGTTTACATGAGTTGTATGCTTCTCAGATTGGCCGTGATAATGATTTCTCGTACTGGATTCATCTTGTCATCAGCACAGCAACATGACGCCGATCCCATGTGCTCACCTCTCTGGATGATCGTAGCAGTCCGTCTTGTATCTGTCACAGAGGTAAGGTGCACTGCAGCATCGTCAGACATGAAACGAACGAATGGTAATAATCTTACTCTTCAGTTCTCTTGATTTGTTCACAGAGAAATCTTGATGTATCGTCACAAACCTGGTTTGAAAATCTGAAGAGAATATATATATATATATATATTGCAGTGACAGAAAGACTGCACTAACACCTCGCCACGTTTTCAAAGTCGTTGGGCTTATCGCCATATTGAATCATATAATCTTTGAGGCGGACACCGGCCTTCAATTTAGCCTACATGATCTGCATCAATAAAAATGCAGGAAAACACACAGGGAGCTCGCCTGTAAAAGATCGATCTTATTCAGGAACAGTATGATGCTGACATCCATCAAGAGCTTGTTGGAAACGATGGATTTCCACAAGATGAATGAATCTTCTAGCCTGTTCACCTTGGGATCCTGTATGTGAGGGGTCGTCGGTGGGAAGGAAAACATTTAAAGGAGCTTTTCCCGCTACCTCTAAAAGAACCTGATCGAATGCCGAGATTGGCGCCAAGAATATGATAGCGTTCACTATTTATACATTGAACAGCAGATATGAATCGCGTGGTTCTGCTCACCATCCTCAAAATACGGAGCCCAGGCATGGCGTTGATTGCGCGCGCCACCGACATCATATACCTTCCAGTTCATATTGACGCGTGGGGGATCAGGAATTGAAAAGGCATGTTCTACAACACCCATCGTCTTCAAGCGGGCTTTCAAGACGTCCTCTATAGGACGGTCAAGCCTCGGCAAATGATCATTTACGAAGAAACAGGGACGCACGATCAGTCGGGAAATATCTCAGAGCAGTGATGCGGGTGATCTCATCCAGGAAACTAGCAAGTAAAACTCAGTCACCGTCAGGCGAGTTGTTCAAGGTAACCTACAAGCCGCTGCTTTCTTCCACTCTGAGTTCCTTTTCACGCAGTCGCTGCTTGACGCTGGAATCTTTCCAAAGAGCGATCATTGGTTGGGCACATGCGTTGAGCACATGGACAGGGTCCGACGGGTCGTCCCACCATCCCTCGATCTCGTTCGTATGAGCACTTTTTGGGCTTTTGATCTTATTACCGAGAGAAAAGGCTTTCTTCCAGTTCGACCTATGATGAACGCTGACTTCTGACTGTTTCGACTTGGAAGAGCCACTGCTCGAACCTCCGGGTGATGATACAGGCGAAGCGGGGGAAAGGGGAAAAGAAGGCAGCTGACGAGTGGGGATGGTGATAACTGGAGCTGGGCGCCCGTTCTTGGTGACAGGTACTCGACAACTAGCGCTGCCGTAGTCCGGTCTCGAGGGGAGCACTATACACGTCGGCTCGTCCTCGTCATGATCAGGCGAAGAGAGCATTCGCGTAAGGCGTTCCTCGAGCTCCTTGAGAGGCTCAAGCGCCCTTCGGTATTGTTCGTAATTCGCAATCTGAGTTCCCTGACGATGGGAAGACTTCGGAGGGGTACAATCGAGCTCGTCGTTTTCATCATCCTCGGCGTCGGGGGAAATGGCGTCCAGGATTCTACACGAAGATACGTCAATACGAGAACAAACGAGACGACTCGGCACGCTGACCTGCGAATGGAGCGGACGAGATTGAGGTATATAACAGCACGCCAAGCGATACGATCGGCATGGAATGCGGCCGGTGCGTGCATCAACTGAAACTCTGCATCCGTCATGAGCGTCCGTTTCGAACGGAAATGAAAGCTCTGAAGGGGAAGACAAAAGAACAGGTGCCGCTCCAATCAACCTAAAAAAAGGAAACGTCTTTGGGATAATCGAGCGCGGTCTGAGCCGGAGAGACATGGAGACGGAACGAGAGAACGGCGAAGGTGGGAAGGAGGCACATACTCACGCTTGAGCGTGGTGCTCTTGCCGCTCTCGCTCTGGCCCAGGAGGAGTATCTTGATCTCTTGTTTCATGCGCTTCTCCTTCTTTTCCTGCCTGAGCATCTCGTCGATGCCATCGCTGACGCGCTTTGCTTCGAGCTCGGCGTAGAGCCTGCGGTCGCGATCGGCAGGCGTTTCGTCCTGGGGAGGCTGGAGGGCGGCCCAGAAAGGATCGGACATGGATCTACGGCGGTTCGGGACGAGGGGTATGTTCATCGTCGGACGATGACGGGGTCGTGGAGGACGCGGAGGGGGAGACGCTCTGGTGGGTTGGGAGAGAAAGAAACTTGTATGGTCGCAACAAGGCCGAGAGAAGCATTCCCAAACTGGGATATACCCGACTCACGTGTCGACTCGTTCTTCAATGTAGTCCTCGACCTTCCCCTCGTCCTCGAAGGCGTGCGAACAGTCGCATCCAGACCATCTCCGCGGTTGCAGGCTTGTGTGCGTTGCGGTTCAATGCGCCATCCACCGCACTGCCGGCGGAGCCCAGAAGGCCGGTGGAACCCACCTCTATCTCGTCAGGCACGAATCGATCAATAAATGAGCCAAGTCGACTCTAGGCCGAAACATGTCTAAGTGAGGTCCCTCTGAAACTCACGTCTCGCTTGGCCACTAACGTCACACTGGTCCTTTATGCACGTTCCCGGCCATCCTCGACAGCCCTGAGCGCCGCAGCGATAGCGAACTCCCGTTACAAGACGTTTTAGGACACGATCCCTGGAAAGTCGGTGACAGGGAATTCCCGACGGCGTTTCGCGGTGGGTAGGTAGCAGGTTCTTATCAAACTCTCGGGTGATACCTACCCCGAACGGCTTCACTACCCAAATCAAATTCCGTCGGGGATCCATCGCCACGTAAATGATTGACGGAAAGCGCGCCCAAAACATTCACATAACTGGGCGACCCAGCGGACGTAGCGCCACATCGACGCCCGAATGTTTCGACATCTCACAAATAGGTATTATTCCGGCCCTCTGAATGGCTGCGACGGGCTATGACAGATCTATTTTGTCACAGGGCGCTTTCTCTCACACGGTACATATGTCGTTGGAGCCTGTTGGAGCGAGCCATTGGTCAGAGGCGTTTTGTGTTTTACCTCGTATCGTTGTTTGGACGTCCTCGGGCCTGAATCGCGTGTCATCCGACACATTGTACGCTTGCAGGAGTCGAGATGTCCAGCGATCACACGCGCCGCGGAACCATTTCAACCGAAAAGGTCTTGGTCCCCCGATCATGTTACCGTGTCCCCCGCGCAATGGTTGTATGTGTCTTATGTGTTCCATCCAAGGTCGGTGCACACGTGATGGGTCCAAGGGGCAGGACAAGAAGCGCAACTATCTCAGTCATACGTGATCGGAATGTGTCTTTTCCCGGCTTCTATGATATTCCCTACAACTGCCCATGCTTGCCTGTTGTCATATGACCACGCGGATGCAATCAGTGCTCATATAGGATGGCAGAGAAGGCGGAGAAGGATCTCGCGTTCTGTTCCCTCCACCCGTCTTGCTCCTTCGAACGAGAAAGGTGTCGAAGTAGCGGGCACATTATGGCGAATGTGAACCACGTTCCGACTAATCGGCGAGCAATACTCCTTGCTATTTTCATCGCTTTCGGTATGTTCCAGGATACACATCCGCAGTTCACGAGAAATTCAGCCAGTCACAGGAGGTGGTCACTTTCCGTCAAGCCGTGTAGCTTTCGTGAGTCATATCTACCCTTACGGCAACATATTTGATGCGATACTTTCATTTTGCTAGACTGAGATGCCTCAAAGGTTTCCTCTTCGGTTATGACATTGGTGTGATCTCAGTATGTCTGCCTCTCGACTCTGGTTAGCAATTGTTCACCCCGTTGGAAGGGGATCTTGATCATGCCTGACTTCATACGACGCTTCGGCCAAGTGAGCTCGGATGGGACATACTTCTTGTCCAGTTCACGTCAGAGTGTCATTACTTCACTCCTGTCTGCGGGGTGAGTTTCGTTTCGCGCGTGGTAGTGTCAATTCTTTGACCTCCTACTGCAGGACGTTTGTGTAAGGGATACGTTCCGGATCATCTCGTCCATAATTTGATGGTTGCTGCAGTGGCTCTCTTGCACAAGCGTTCACGACGGACAGCATGGGACGACGAGGTTCCATCCTCTTGTGGTCTGCTATATTCACGGTCGGCGTGGCAATCCAAACCGCTACCACTTACTCGGTCGCCCAAATTACGATTGGGCGGTTCGTCGCTGGGCTCGGCGTCGGCGCATTGTCTGGTCTGTTCCCCCGCCTATCCTTACTATCTCGCGCTCAACGCACACCAGCTATCGTGCCGCTTTACAACGGCGAGACGGCACCCAAATCTATTCGTGGCATGATGCTTGTGCTATACCAGCTCCAAATCATTGTTGGCATCTTTCTGAGCTACATCATCGATCTCGCCACCCACACCATCGCCAACTCGGCGTCGTGGCGTATTCCAGTCGGCTTACAGATGGTGTGGGGATTCGTCCTACTCTCGGGCATCTTTTTCCTACCAGAATCGCCGTGAGTGATCGATCTTTATTTGCGTGGATCTGATGACCCTGGTTCGATGATCGGCGGTCTATGAATAGGCGTCATTTACTGGGGACGAATAGGGGCGAAGAAGCGCGCGCTGTGATTGCTGAGCTGAATTCAGTCCCGGTCGATTCGGAGGTGGTGGAAGTACACGTCACTGAACTCGCGGAAGCGATCAAGGCCGAGAACGAGGGTGGCAAGGCAACATGGGCCGAGTGCTTCTCGACGCGGAACGCCTTGTGGAAACGGACGGGGAACGGGATGATGCTGCAGTTCATCCAGCAGCTCAACGGACAAAACTTTTACTGTACGTGTTCGATTCCGGCGGGGTTGAGCGTCTCTCTGACCGGCAACGATAAGATTACTACGGGGACACGTTCTTCCAGAGTGCGGGCACGCAGTAGGTCGTCGCGTGCTGTTTCTTTGCTTTCCCTGACATGTCGTAGACTCTCACCTTACGTGATACAGACTATCCTTGGAGCTGTCTCGGTTGTCGGAACTGTCCCGGCTCTCATCCTCATCGAAACGTGGGGTCGTCGCCGCGTACGTATCTCTGACAGAACGCACTCGTCGGACGGCACTGACAGCGCAGCGCCCACAGTCCCTCTTGACAGGAGCCGTCTGGGAAGCCGCGTGCGCCATCATCGCGGGGCTCGTGGGCCACTACACGCTGGCACCGACGAGCACGTCCGCCGCGGCGCTGACGCAGCGCAACAAGCGCGGGGGCGACACGCTGATCGCGTTTGCGGTCCTGCACGTGTTTGGTTTCTCGATGTTTTGGGGCCCGACGCCGTGGGTGTACCTCGGAGAGAGTTTCCCGCTGCGGGTGCGAGCCAAGTGTATCGCGCTGGGGAGCGCTACGAGTGCGTCGTCGATCGCGAGTTTGGTGCGCGCGCGAGGGGGTGGGCTGACGCGCCTCCTAGACTGGATCTGGAACTTTTTGTTGTCGTTCTTTGCGCCGCGCATCGCAGCCAAGTGAGTGTCGGTCCGTCCGCGGAGAACGCAAGGGATTGACGCGTCGACGGGCAGGATCGGCCCGCTGATTCTGTTGATCTTTTTCGGGATGCTCGTCTTTGGCTACGTCTACGTCTACTTTGCGATCCCCGAGACCAAGGGACTGAGTTTGGAAGAGGTACGTCGTTGGACGGATGGACACGAGAGACGACTGAATGCGCGTCGGTAGGTCGACGAGATGTACCGCGCTGGGGTCAGACCTTGGCAGTCTTCTGGGTGGACGCCGAGCGAGAAACACCTGCGCTCGACCGAGCACGACAAGGCAGACGTGATGGCGTCAAGCGGCGGGACGGAATGATCGCCGCGGTCGTCCTCGGAGAACCTCGGAAGAAGTAAAGACTGGTTTGTATTACATAACGTACATGGAATCCGCGGGTTGCGATCAGAGACGACGGGAAACGCTAAAGGGGGACACCGCCTTGGGCGTCGGCGAGGGCGTGATCGCGTCGCTCCCCGTGATCACCGCGGGAAGCGGCATCCGCGACAGCGTGCTCGGCCCAAACGGCGCACACGACGTCGGCGGCTCGGGATTCGGTCGATCACACGGCGTCGACGTCAGTCGCGACGCCTCGTCCACCGCCACCTCCTCCAGCCCGTCGGTCGTGAGCGGTCTCGGTCGCCGCGACTCGATGGCCGAGACCACGTCTGCAAAGTCTTTCTCCCCCGTCCACTCCCCGACGAGCTCGGTGAGGTCGTCGTACCCCTTGGCGGCGGCGATGTGGGTCTTGAATCGGTGCGCCTCAGTCTTGGTGCGTGCGGTGCGTGGGGCTTTGAACTGGCTCACGCAAAACTTGGTGAGCGCCCAGTGGTTGTCGAGGTATCGCGACTGCGGGGGCGCGTCAGAGGACGGGTGCACGTGTCCGGCGCGTTGGGCTCACCAGTCGTAGATAGGACGGCACGAGCGTCGTCTCGACGTCGACGAGAGGGGTCGACGAGAAACACGACGGATTCGATTCGGCGGCGGTGGCGATCATGACGGAGGACGCTCCTAGAGCGGGAGACGGTCAGACGACCGTGTGGGGTCCAGACGTCGTCGACGGCTCACCCGTCAACTTCTTCGTTCGCCTGGCGTCCTCCCAGCCTTTACAGTCGCCGTTCTCCACGACGGCGACGTCCGCCCCGAGTCCGTGCACGAACTCGACGATCTCCCCGAGCCGATGTACCAGCGCCGCCTCTCTCGGCCGCATGTTCCTCGTCCGACAGTGCACCGTCAACGCGCTGACGCCCGTCCCGACGATCCGCTCGACGAGCTTCTTGGTCTCCTCCTGCGTCGGCAACAGTCGTATCTTGGCCGACACGGCGATCTCGGGGGGCAGTTCCCTCCGCAACGCCGTCAGGATGGCGCACAGCAGGTCCGGGTTCGTGAGCAACGCCGCGCCCATGCCCGAGTGCGTGCTGAACGGCTTGGGACACCCGCAGTTGAGGTCGACGCCCGAGACGTCCTGGACGACGGTCTTGGCCGCTCGTACCGCGAGCTCGGGGGAGGCGGAACCGATTTGGTAGACGAGGTAGGGTTTCTCGACGGGGTGGGTCGTGAAGATGGCGCGCGTCTTGCCGTGGTAGGAGACGACGCCGGTGTGGGCTGGAAAGAGGGGAAGGGGGGGGTGAGCGGTGCGCGGTGCGGAAGGGGCCGAGGTGGGCGTCTACGCACGGTCGACGACGCGTTCGGCGTGCAGGATGGCCTTGTCGACGATCTCGGGGCCCCAGACGAGGGTGGCGCCGTGTTTGAGGGCGGTCAGACGGGTGGGGACTGGTGCGGCACGGTGAGCGAGGGAGTCGGGGGAGGGGCTCGGCGGGACGTACGTGCGCCCGAGCGGACCATGGGAGCGAGAAAGACGCCGTTCCTGAACGAGTCTGGGGTGAGACGGGCGATCTTCTGTCGCTTGGGGGCGCGCTCGCTGTCGAGGGCGGGCGGCGTCGAGCGGGACATGGTGGTCACGCGTCGCAAGAGGGTCCTGGTTCGACTCATGTTCGCCGCCCGCTCCCTCGTCCGACTCAGACACATGTCCACCCACCCGTCGCTCACCCCCGTCTCGACGTCGTGTACGTCCCGCGCACACCGCGCGCCACCGCCGTCGCTGACCCCTTCCGCTAGCTGCCCCGGCCGCCATCGGGCCCTACTCGCAGGCGGTCAAAGCAGGCGACCTCGTCTTCGTGTCGGGCTGCATCCCTCTCGTCCCGTCCACCGCCCAGATCGTCGACGGCGGCATCGTCCCACAGACCCACCAAGCGCTCGCGAACCTTCAGGCAGTCCTCGACGCCAGCGGGTCCGACCTCGGCCGCGTCGTCAAGACCACCGTGCGTCTCCGTCGACTCCGAGTCAGAGTCGATCGTTTGGCACGTGGCGCTGACCCGACCCCCCACTGCGCGCGCGCGCGCCAACAGGTGTTTCTCAAGGACATGAACGACTTTGGCACCGTCAACGACGTCTACGCCAAGTTCTTCGGCGAGCACAAGCCCGCTCGGTCCGCCGTCGAGGTCGCACGCCTTCCCAAGGACGTTCTCTTCGAGATCGAGTGCATCGCCAGGTGCGTGCCCTTCTTTTACGTCGTGTCTAGCCCCCTCGTTCATGACTTCGACAGCCTCAAGAACTGATCGGAGCTCTGGGGGTGATTGTCAGGCTTTGGAACGACGGAGATGATCTGACATCGGCAAGGAAGCACGGCTAGATACTACGACTGGAAGCTAGATGATACGTGTGCGGCGAAACCCCAACACGTTGTGTCCCATACTTGGAGGATATTATTATAAGTGCTCTATCTGTTTGATATCTATGCAAAGGGTAGATCGCCGAGGCATGTCTTCTTACGTGTCTAGGCTGCGGGTCACAGGGAGGGACAAAACAAAGAAGGGTAATTGTTCAGGTGATAAATAAGTGCGTGGGGATGAGCGCAGCGCAAGAATGATAGAATCAGATGGCCAACACCTCGAGCTCCGTGTCCGTGGATAGATGTGACGCAGCGCGTTCATTGGGGGCGTGCAGCGATGGTATCGAGCGACGAAAATGAATCGCGTTGCCAACTGAATACCTCGTCGTCGTCTTCACATGATAACGCAGTCCTTGCCTCCGTGGCTGTTCTTTCCGTCTGAACCGTCGGCGCGCAGGACGACCGACTCGGTGCGACCCGGCGCTGGACTACCTTTTAGCCGTTGTTGCGCACGCTTGTCGCCCAGTTCAGCCGCCTTCTTGTAATAGGACGCGGACCTGTTCACCCGTTGATCAGTCAGGTGGCCCGAGGAGGCGATCAACGTACTCCTGGTGATTCGGCTGCGTGCCTATTCCCACCTCGAGAAAGTACCCCACGGCGTACATCGCCTTGGCGAGTCCAGCGTCCGCAGCTCTCTTTGCCCATAGATACGCCTCCGTGTCCGATTGCGGAAGTACCCCCGGCGACCCAACCAGGTACCACGCCGTGAGAGCAAAGCATGCATCACGGTGATTCTGCTGCGCAGCAATGTTCTGGCGCGGTGTCAGTACGGAAGACAGATCGGTCGCGAGGGGCGCACGTAATAGTGGATGGAGAGGGCGGGGTCTTGAGGACAGCCCAGCTTGCCGTATTCGTAGAACTCTCCCAACCGGTACGCCGAGGGGGCATAGCCAAGCTCGGAAGCCTGGGCGAGAAGCTCGACGGCGTATTCGGTGTCCACGAAGACCACGTTGTAGACGCCCTTCTCGTGCAAGAGCGACAGCTCGTGGAGGGCGTGAGGGAACTCGGCTGTGGCGTGCTCCGCCGAGCGTTTGAGCCACTTGACGCCTTCTCTGGGCCGCTTGGCGAGACCGAGCTCGCCGTTGAGTTCTGCTGTGCCGAGACGGTACATGGCGCCGGGGTGGAGGGCGGCGGCTGCCTTGCGAAAGAACTGGAGCGCTTTCGGAGACTCGCGACGACAGCCCCAGCCGTTCTCGCAACAGGTGCCAGCGCGGTACGCAGCGTCGGGATGACCGTGCTTGGCGGCGAGGACGAAGAGAGGGTAGGCACGATCAAAGTCCTGCTTGCCCTTGTAAGTGCCGATGCCGTTGGCGTAGCAGTCTGCGAGAAAGTACTGCGAGGCCGGGTGGCCTCTGTCGGCGAGACGCTTGAGGAGGGCGAGGGCCTCTGTGACGAGGTTGTCCCGCTTTTCGATGGCTTTTTCGATGTCCATGACGTTGCCCGGGGTGGGCTCCGGTATGGGATACGTCTTGGAGGCGTCGATCATGAAGACAGCGAACTCGAACTGGAGATCGGGATCCTGGGTCTTTTTCGCATTGGCGCGGTAGAGCTCGAGGGTGCGGTCGTGGGAGAGGAGGGAGGCCTGATTGCCCGGGCGGAGGTGGGAGTGATCGAGGAGGGGCGCGCTCGGCTGTGGGGGCGGGGATGGAGCGCGGACAGAGCGGGAGGTCGGGATGGGACGGGAGGGCGATTGGTCGGCGTGTTGTGGTGCATAAAAGTCGTCGTGGTCGAGGCCGCCGAGGACGCCGAGCGGGACGTCGTCGGGGTCGTAGGGAGCGTCGGTGGGCTGCTGGGGCGGGGAGCTGGGCTGGGGCGGGGGACGTTGTCGGGCGAGGTCGGGGCCGTAGAAGGAGTTGGGGCGGGACATGTCCTGGGCGTACATGGACGAGTCTGGTCAGAGACAAACACGATGGAGTCTCTCCGCACCCGACGACCCTCCCCCGTCAAACGCAATGCGTCCAAGCTGCTCGCAAAGACCCCCGCCGCGAAGCGCAGGTCCGCCGTCGACGACAAGATCAAGAAGCGCATGTCCCTCAGATATGCTGAGATCTCGTCCCCGACCGACCCCTCTGTCCCCGCCGTCCCCACCATCCCCCTCGGCCTCAGGCCCGGCGCACCCCGCGACCCCGACGAGATCGTCAAGGACGTCGCACACGTCAAGGAGGACCCCCGCGCCCTCGACCAGCGTCTCCTCGACAAGGACGACTTCGACCCAGACGACTGTGCGTCTTTTCCCGTCCGTCCCCGTCCGTCCCGCTCACCGTTGCCACCCACCAGACATCAAGGCGAAGCTCGCCAACTCGACGGAGGCAGAGCTCAAGTCCCTCCAGTCCTCCCTGCGCTCCCTCAAAGACGACACCGCCGTCGAGCTGCAGCGCAACGTCTTCAAAAAGTCTGTCCCACCTCGTTCCCCGACTCTCCCCCGCTGACCGCGCGACGACGTAGCTATGCCGAGTTCGTCCTCGTGTCCAAGGAGATCAGCGTCCTCGAGAACGAGATGCTCGAACTCAAGGAGAGTCTCCAGGAATGGAAGAGCATGCCCTCGCTCCTCCACATCGACGAATCCGCCTCCGTCGCAGGTCGTGCTTCCCCCTTTCGTCCTTTCGTGTCGCTGATCCTTTCTCAGAGCGCAGGCGCGCGGCACGTTCTTCCGTCGTGGATCTCCGCATTCTGTATGCCTCACAGATGCAGACCCTCCATTCACAGATATCCGGATCGGCCAAGTTTGCCCCTGCAACGCCGGGCAGGCACGTCGTCGCCGAGATGGACGGCGTCTGGGAGTTGAACGCAGCGACGTACAAGGTCATCAGCATGGTGAGGTTCGTCATTCTGGACGATGCCGTCTTGGTGGCCCGGAGAAGACGGGGCGGTGGCGCGGTCGCTCCGGCCCCCGGGTCCAGCAACGCTGCCGAGACCGCGGGCAAGCTCGTTGCGGAAAAGTGCTGGCCCTTGAACGAGATGTTGGTCCTCGACACCAAAGACACTGCCAGTGCGTCGTTTCTGGCCGTTGCTTCGTCTCCTGACTTCGCGTAGGCATGACCAACGTCTTCAAAGTGCGTCACGGAAAAGAGACTTATGTCTATCGCACCGATGCCCCCACGGACAAGAAGACACTGCTCGGGCAGTTCCGCCAAGTGGCAGAGGAGCTTGCAGTTCGAAAGCGCAAGGAGCGCGAAGGAGAGCACGAGCGCAGAAAGAGCTTGTGGGCAGGCGCTAATTCAGGGGGTGACGTGCGTCCTTTTCTCGCCTCCGTCACAACCCGCCGTTCACGTCCACGCAGCAACGCCCTTCGGCGATCTTCAACCTCGACAAGCTGCCTCCACTTTCCGACTGGATGACCGAGTTAGCCCGCGCGGCGAACGCCTCGACGCCTGGCGCCACAGAGGCTTCCGCCAGGGCCAAAAGCGACCGTAGCGCGAGAGTGCTCTCGGAACTGTCAGACGGTCTGACCGTCGCCATCGCCCTTCGTGACTGGCCTCGCGCCGTCCAGCTCGCTGAATCTGCGCGAGCTCAACCTAGTCTGGCGCCGCTCGTCGCGGCGCTGACGACCGCCCTGCTGGACGCGCTTGCTCGACCAAAGAACACCAAGTCCACGTGTGTAGAACTCGTCGGGCATTTACTGCGTCTCGGCGCCGCCGCTCGGGCCCGCGAGACGTTCTTGGCTGCCAGAGGCGCGGCAATTCAGGGTTACGTTCGAGCCATTCCGTTCGAAGGGCACGTCGGCCTCTACGTACACGATCTCGCGGTGGTGGTGTTTACTGCGATCAAGCACACGGCAGACTGGTTTCTCGCAGGGTTCATCGAGCATGAGATGACTTCGGGTGAGTCGCTTCCGGGCGCCGGAAAGGGGGCTACTCACGTCGCGGCCTAGGTTTCATCGACTGGGCGAAAAAGCAGATCGAGATGTACGCCGAGACGTTCAAGAAACAAGTGTATAGCTCGGACGTGGACCAAGCGACCGTCGACGAGGCGCTCAAGATCACGTATTCCCAGAGTCGAAAGGTGGGACGCCCTTTACCGTTCTCATCGTGTCCCTGTATCGATCCCCCGCGCAGTTGTTGCAAGACTTTGGCCTCGACTTTCGTTATCTCCTCGACGAATTCTTACTTCAGCGCCCCAAGACGCCGTCGATGACGAAGTCGACCACACCCTCGTCGTCCACCGCCCAGAAAACGCCCGCCCGACTCGCGATCCCTTCCGCGTACGTGTCTGGCGCGTCGAACTCTCCAAGCTCACCCGTTCCGTCGCCTTCCGTCGCGAATCTGCCGTCGACGCCGACGTCCCGTCTACGTCGACCGTCGGTCTCGAGAAGTGATTCGAGCAACGTCCCGTCTTCGCCAGTGAGACCCCCGCTGCCCCGATCCGGCGACAGCATGCGGGCGGCGGGCCCGCTCCCGCCTCGCTCGATGAACAGACCGAACGGTTCGATTCGTTCTGCTCAGATTGCGGTGCCCGAGCGGGAGGGGATGATCTGAATGTGTTGGAGTGGGAGCGGTCGGCGGTGCGTTTCGCTGCGTGCGTGGAAGGACTCTAGAGCTATTGACTACGTCTCGGTGTACCTTGTACTGTAAATTTTCAACAACAGGAGCTACCTTGTTCCGTCCGTCAGCAGTGCGTCTGCACTAACAACTCTCATTCTGCGAGCCTGAGCCGTATGCACCGACCCGTCCACTATGTCACAACGTTTTATCTTGACTGAGACCACCGTCAATACCATTTTCCCCCGTAGTGGGGGACGCCGACGTCGATGAACAAGAGCCGTTCGCAGTTCAAGTACGTCACCCCTCACTTGGTCGCTCAGCACCGAGTCTGACCCTGCCGCGGCCCGTCTGGCGATACGACGATGTCGGATGCAGTTCGCCGGATCGAAGAGCCATCGTTTGGACGTGATTCGCGACCTCATCAGCGAATTCGGTAGGGGGAGAGGATCCGAGAGGGTGTTGAACATGGTGGATTTATGAGTGGACGGTGGTGACCGTCTTGAACGCACGTCGGTTAGTAGTTGTAGGGAAAGGGAGACTCTTTCGACCTACCATCGACCCGGCCTGAGTGCTAGCGCTCGACTTTTACGTTGCTAGACAAAGTCCTCCACACGCGCCGCATCACTTCTGGTTGGCTGGATCCAAGAGACCAAGAACAGTCTGCATGTCCGACAAATCTGACAGTTCAATTGTTTACAGCATCTTCATGATATTGCGGAAGGAATATTATACCGTGGGGACCCCTTCCAAGGTATAATTTATTGTACAGAGCAGGAGAAGCCCTGAGATAACGCACGGGAACACACTCGAAGGTAACCTGAACGTCCACATCTTAGCACGTTCTACGCGCAACGCATGCAAAGAGAGGCAAAGAAGGACAAATACAATGTGGCGTTGTCGTGTGCTGGATATCGCTCGACCATCGTCATCATGAAGCTCGTAAGGTAAACGTCTTCCTCTGCTCTCCCCCCTCAACCTTTGGCAGACCCTCTCGTCAGGTTCTTGATGAAACTGAACAACGAGACCGTCTCGATCGAGCTCAAGAACGGCTCTGTCGTCCACGGTACAATCACTGGTACGTGTATCGCCCTGTGGCATCCGGCGCTAACCCCTCTGCGTCAGGCGTCGACATGCAGATGAACACTCATCTCAAAACTGTCAAGATGACGGCGCGGAATCGCGACCCCGTCTCCCTCGATTCGCTCTCCATCCGGGGAAACAACGTTCGCTACTTTGTCCTCCCAGACGCCCTCCCCCTAGACACACTGCTCGTCGACGATGCGCCGAAACCGAAAGGAAGGAAAAAGGAGGACACGCGTGGCCGCGGTCGTGGAAAGGTGATGGATCGGCCCGGGGGACGCGGCCGAGGCAGAGGTCGTGGGCGGGGGCGAGGGTTCTGATCGCTCGCTCGGCGGCACGAGGTTCGAGAAAGAAAATGGCGTTTGTGCGCGTCACACGTTTTCTCCGACCGTGGATGCCTGCTGAAACCGTCGTTCTAGGACGTGGAGAACTTGGCTTGCTACGTAGCGCGAGCTGTTTTTTTTTTTTTTTTTTCTGCAGCGTACGAAACCCACTGCGTGGTCGTTGGGGATTCCCCGTGTCCAGTGACGCGAATGAAAAGATCCCTCGAATCGTCGCTAGCTGGATAGCTGTGCCAGTAAACTGCGTGGAGCCTGCTATTTGCTTAGAAAAGGTGTGTCGACGGCGCGATTGGACATGACGGCGCCAAGGGAGGATACGAGGAGGGCGGGTGGCAACGGTGAGGGCGCATTTTGACACAAGGGGGTAAGCGGCGAGTCCTGGCGTGCGGCCACGCCGGGGAGGGCAAAGTTCGATGGCCCGCACGGTTCGAGGTTAGACTTTTCAAACTCGGCCACTGGAGTAAGTTGCGGCGCGCGTTCCCACTTCCGAGATGCTTGCAAGGTACTTTCCTACTGGCATCTATCACCTTGAGCCGGACTGGGCGACAACGCTAACTTCAGTGTGATAAGACGCACTGCGAATGACAAGGTTAAAATCGTCTTTAATCCTTCCCAAAACGCGGAGTGCCCACCTCAGACCTGCCTATGCCAATAGATGTCGACAGTAAGCACAATTTGTTTTGCAATGCCACTTTTTGTGCTCAATACTCGTTGTCTTGTACAGGCTTTGGGAAATAAGCAGATCTCCTTGTCGTAGACTGGGATTACTTCAATTTCTGCGACGACTACCTGTCGGGGGTGCCGGCGAATATTTGCAAGTAGGTGCGGAAGCATGGATTAGGCTGTGTGGCAAAAGGCTCGTTGCGGCCCCAGACTCCCTTCCGCTGCTTGCTCTGCTCTGCTCAGCACTGGAAAGCTGCCCCAAAGGGACGACGGGCGGCCTTCCGGCTGGCACTCTTCTTTTACTATTACCGGCCATCCCGCTCATTATCTACAGTATCAATTCTTCGGATATAGAAGAAGGTACCACCTAAAACTTGGCGCTCGTCATGCTCAATACGAGTGGCGTTGACAGCGTCCACAATTATGTCTATTCGGAAAATGTAAGAACTAGCGCTGCTCGGCCTCTTGTTAGACGCGAGCTGGATAATCCAGGCGTGCTTTACTCGCACTAACGGAGAAAGCGACTTTGAGCTGGTGCGCAAGTTCATCGACTGTTCTATCTGATGCAGCTCTCCCGCCAACATCTTCGCCGTCGTCGACGGAAATGCAGACATTACTACTGGAGAGTTACGTCTGCTGGGAGGTTCCTCGATGTGCGCTGCGGAACTTATTCCTAACTGCTGCGGGGAAGGCTTGCTGAACTTGACGGCGGCTGCAGCATACACTGCTCAGCAAAGTAGTGGACCGTCGTCGAAAAGTCAGTATGATGTCTCCGCGATCTCGCGCAGTGGATGACAGGGCCTCTTCCTGGCTACAGGCGGAGCTGTAGTGAGGCTCTAGCCTGTGTTTGATAGCGTCGCGTCGCTAGTAAGGTCGCTTCTTCACTCTCTTCGTCTGCAAACGAGCAGGCTTGCTGATGGGGAATCCAGTGACGCGTTCGACTTCGTTTTGGCGCTCGGTGAAGTCTTTGCAAGCCAGGATTCTTTCCGGAAGGCGATAACCACAGTCGTCGAGAATATTATGGCACCACGCCAGCGCACGAGCACTCCAGAGCACGCCACTGCAGGAGTCAGCGGACGGGATGGGCGAGCGGCGGTGGAGCGAAGCTTACCGCACGCGAAACGGGTGCAGCGGGGGTCGAAAAGGGCGAGGACGAGGACGAAGAACGTCCATCTGACGATCAGCTTCTTTTGCTGAAGCTGAGAAAATCGGGCGTCTTCAAATACCATTGACACCGACGACGGTTGTCGACTGAGCATCATTACAAGGCTATCCGGTGGTGGCAAAGACATGCGCGTCGTGTCGACACCCTCTGAATCTGCGCAACGCAAGTCGCTGAAGACATTCGGTAACGCAAATGTCTTCATCGAGAAATGTGCTCGAGTGACGACCATATATGGACGTGACGATTCCAGGAACTAGTATCCCAGCCTGAGATCCAATGAACCAATGGAAATATGCAAGCTAGCTCGTCGACAACTCGTCGTACTCTTCGTGGTTCCCACTTGCATGCATGTCTGATTCTCCCTTTGATCCTATTCGTGCATTCAATGGCCGATTGAATTTCAAGGAAGCGTGCTGTTGGGAAAGCCCCAAGTGAGTCTTCCATTTGAAGTATTTCGGAACTGGACGAGTAAACCCGCGGGTGTGCACTACACGGGCAAAGGCTGGTGTTGTCACCCTCCCCATCGCTCGCCTTCTCCTCACTTAATCGCAGGATCTGTCACCCCCACCCCCCGAGCAAGTTTTTTCGGGCTCCACCATACACCTCGTGCGCACTGCCGTTCCACTTCCATCGTCCTCACAAACCTCTACTGCGCGTGTTGCCGTCGCTGCGACATCCTCGTAATCACGGGTACCCTACCCCAACGATCCCGGAGGGGCCGTTCTCGCCTTTGTCCCACGTCCCCAACGCTCACCCTTCGTGTCCAATCACGTCCCTACTCGCCGCCGCCGAGTCTACCCGAGTGCCGAGGCTCGCTATTCGCCCTCGCTGTGTCCATTTGCGTCCAAGGCACCTCCTATCGCCCCCGCATAATGCCATCGCTGTTCTCGTCGCCGTTATTGGCCTCGCGCTGCCACCATCGTCGTCATTGTGCCGTTGGCATGACATTGAATGCGCGAAGGCGATGGCTTCACGGGTCATAGTGTCCAGAACGACGTGATGCCCACTCCAGTGCTGCGTGCACCAACGGCCTTGTCCCATGCGTCGCCTATGGCCTACCCGCTGCCCTCGCCCTTCTCAGCCACCATGTCCTACGCTAGCGTCGCCCATTGCTCCATCGTGCTCTCGTGGTCTTACTTTACCCTCCCCGTCTCTATCGCCCTCTGCACGTTCAGTCGCTCCCACGCCGCCGTTCATAACTCCTGCCGTGTCCAATTGCGTGGCATAGCTCGCCATTCGCTCCCGCCCAAGGCTATCGATCCCGGTGTCTTTCCTGCACATATTGCTTCACTTGCCTTGTCAATGATGGCAGATGGGCGACCGCCGTATACTCATTCTGTCGAGAGCGTGTGATGGTCACCACCTGCCGTGGCTCGCGGGAACTGTACCCATGGCCCACAAAGTTCCCTATAAGTTATGATATTGCTGACCCCATATATAGATTCTTAAATTTCTTTCTGCTGTTGCGGCAGACCCAACCACATTTGGCGCCTCAGCGAGTCGTCAAGATGATCTCAGCCTCTTAAGCAAGGAAGTCTGGAATCTCATGGCGTGTGTACCATTGTCACTATTATCAGACCGGCTCTTAAGATAAATATAGTCCAGTTGGCGAGAGGTATCTCGCACCATCACCAGCGCAGCAGTATCTGCGCTGCGGCGACCCAGTTGCAATGAACCCGACCCGCCCAATCCAATGGATAACGGGTTCTATCACGCAGCAATATATGACGATTTTCGATATTCTGGGCGCTTTCCTTTCACTCATGGGTCCTGCACCACATGAAGCCGACCCAAAAAACTTCTTCCTCCCTCTTGTCGTCATGTATGCGAAATGGTCCCGTGCTCTGTCACGCAGCAGGTACTTCGAGCCCTCAGTGGTACAAGTAACCTGGAGGAGCAAGGATGGTGAAAGATATTTCTTTCTGGGTGCCAGTATTGCTGGAGTGTGTAAGGATTCAAAGCCTGTCGTGGGTCGAGCTCGTCATGAGCTGTTTCGGGGGGTTTTGCGGGAGCCATGGCGGGAGTTTGGGCAGTCTCCTATAAGGGACACACATTCAAAAGGAACTAATTTTGGTAACTGCGCGGAAACTTTCCCCTTCCTCCACATCTTTGGGTGCGTCCATTTGGCGAAGTCCTGTGCACATAAATCTTATGAATCTCCATGATGCAGGGACGCAACTCTCAAAAACGATAGTGTTGGTATCGCGTTCAGGACGATTTTTCTGGCCCATGACTCATATGATGGAGAGAAGTATTGGAAAGAGGGTCCAGTTTCGCCCTGCTCAAACTGTTGTCAGCTGCTAGAATGGTTTGGGGTTGCAGACCGTATAGCATAGTTCCAGTTGACAAAATAGCTCATCTTGTTTTGTCGGAATGGACAAGCGTGCGCGCCGCCGATCACGTACTGACGCGCTACCCGACGTACCGGACACCATTCCATACGACGCACACGCAGCCGATAAATTTTCTCTGATACGCGCATTCTCTACTCTAAATCCACCAATTTCAACCCGTTCGTGGATCCCCCGAGTTCGTTGATAGAGTCCCGGATCACTCTCAATGATGGCTCTCCAATCCAGCAAATCGTACCCTCGACCTGGTCAGTGAAGTAGTAAGAGACCTTGCCTGGACTAGGCTCAGCCTGGAAGATGAAAACGACGGTCGCAAACTCGGGATCGAGTCTCCAGATGGGCTGGGCATTTTCGAGGTCGTAATCTGTCTTCAGGACGTCTTTCAAATCATCAGGTTCACCCGTCCAATAGTACCTCCTGTCCAGGTATGCTTCCTTGTTGGTCCACATTTCAGGAGGGTCGATATTGAATGAATCAGGAGATGAATTCGTCTGTTGACGCAGAGGGTTACTGAACGACCAAGTGAGCGAGGTGAATGTTTACTGCGAGTGGGTGTGGTTCATTGACCACGGCAGCGTCCACCGGGCCCCTGCTCAACTCCGCATGGGATATCCTACTGGTTGTCTCGGTCAAGATAGATGTTGGAGACATATTGAACAGGTTTCAGTAGCGACTCCCAACGCAAGGGCACGTGACATAGGTAATGTAATCGGTACCCCTAGTCCTTGCGTCCAAATGCCCCTCACCGTCGCCACTCGTCCCCGGTAATCCGAGTGCCCACCGCTAGTTTCCGACATGTCACGCGGCCAGAGTGCTTGCCCGCGTCGCGGACGACCTTGGCAGGGCCGAGCGCTTAGCGCTGTAAGGACTCATCAGGTAGAGCTTGACCGTCCCTCGTATTGTTACTCAGGCCCTTCAAATGTCAAGGTCAAGTTGGTCCTGATGACGAAAGAACATCTCGTCCTTATCGTAACCTTCATTCTCGTGCAACCAGGCTTGAGTATCGTACACGCGAGGACGAGACACCGACAATCACAATTGCATGCCAATATCCACATCTGCCAACCTCGATTCCTTGATCAAGTCACGAAGGTGTTTGGCTTCCTCGTAGTATTCCACTGGTCCCATCTGTGAGATGTCATATCGCGGACGTATTTGGTTCTATGCAAAGGATGAACATGATGCTCAAGCCGAGAATTTGTCTGCTCACACTGCGAGTGTCTGGTTTGGCAGTGCAGCGAAAATCGAAAGTCTTTCCGGCTGACCGCTCCGCGAGGGCTCTAAATTCTCCATCGTTACGGTTCTGCGACGATTGAGCGGGCGACCGCGAACAAAGGTGCATGATGCCTACCTTGATCTGCATGACCTCCTCTGCCGTTTTCCCAAAGAGCGCGAGACCGACGGGGTCGAATCCTCCAAACCAGGCGCTGCCAGACTGATCCGACAACTTCACAGACACGCGGTATCTAGTCAGCCGAGTCAAGGATCTCAGCGTGGATGCACGTCGACAGCAAGAGGACGTACCGATGCACGTACTGAGCGCACGTCTCGTTACACTTGTCGCATCGCCAACCGCTATTAGTCTCGGAAACTTTCTTCCAGCAGTCTTTTTTGGGACATGCGGGATAGATATCGTGTTTGATACACATGACCGTAGCTCGCACGTCAAAGGAGTCTGTTTTACCAGACATGCCAAGTTGCGATTCTCCAACGTCCCTTAGCTGACGCATTTCTCTGCGGGACTTTACCTTTGAGAGGGACCGGAAGTACTCGTCCATACCGACAGCATCGTACCAACCTCGAAGTAGATGCGCTTCCTCAATATCGGGAGAAATCATCATACAACTCGAGGACAGCATAGAGAGGTTCCAGCCTGAACTCGGGATATAGTTGGCGTATCTGGTAGAGCCACAGACGTACCTCCAAAATCCCCAACTCTGACGCCCTTGAATGCAACGACAGGAAGATCATCGGCTGTGAATGTCTCTGCATCTGCCCTCCAGAGCGTCATTCTTACAGAGCAGAGCGACCTGTCGACGATGACGATGTCGCGCTTCACAATCTGAGAACTATGCTTAGACAATAAGATGAACCAGAAAATGTCCCTTACTGGCTTATTCGTTGCTTTAATAACAGTCTCTCCTAGGGGCCCGACTTCTGTAACAATACCAATGACATCTATTGCTGTTCAGTCATCTGAACAACCCAGAGAGATGTACGTACCGCATATTACATCCTTTTGGAGGGTTTCTAGAGAACAAAGTGGGATGAAGTTATATCTGATCATCGGAAAGTTGACAGCGTCGACACACTTGTGACGTCAGTTAGTGACTGATCCTTTGCCGATTCACTGACTCACTGACTCACCTCCTCGACTGCTGTGTTCTCGTCCATCTTCATCTCATAGTCGTTCTGAACGCTAGGGTTATTTTTTTTGCGGAAGTCGACTCGGGCCCTCGAAACGTAGTAAACTTTGTTCTCTTCCAGCTTCTCGTCAAGTTCGACCGCGGCCGCGTTAAAAGAAATGGCCTCTATTTGGCCAGTGTCGTCCATGAATGTCACCCTGAAGCACTTTCCTTTACCACGATTGTTGGACCACTCGCTGACCTTGGACTTCCGGATGACACGAGCTTTGATGGTCCAGTTGTTCAAATAAGGGTTGAGGGCTTCGATGGGGTAGGTGGATCTATCATGCCCAACGTCAGCAGCGAAGCGAGCTGCTTGTTGGCTAAAGAACTCAGAGGGCTGGGGAATTGAGTGCACCGTCGTGCTCGTCGAGGCGCCAGGGGTCTCAGTGGTCGCGTTGCGAGAAGCGCCGACTGAGGGCAGGACTGCACATGGGTTACCGATTATGTGTCCGAGTGTGCAGACGACGTGAAGGGCTTGGATGGCGATGAATCTAGGGAGAAATCAACATAATAAATTAGCGTCGAGCGAGCGAATCCAAACTTTTTGCCATCTTGCGCAATGTGACACGCGAACCTGTGAACAACCACGATAGCATTCTTGACGAGCGCTCCGCTGGAGACAAGGTCGTTGAGTTCCGGAGCAAGTATGGTCTGGACAAAGTGCACGCCATCCGAGAGGACGATCCAGTACCTGTCGAAGGACGTCGTGCTGGGAATCTCTTTTTTGACGGAAACCAGTTGGACCTTGCAATCAGAAGAGAGCGCGTTGATATCTGTCTGAGAAGCTTCGCTGAGCAGTGCACAGATGCCTGTGGTGAGCAATGGAAAGTCAGCCATGATAGTCGAGCTAAGCGAGCAGAGCATCATGTGACCTCGCAACCCCGTTTCAAGCTACCACGCGATCATATCGCACGCGGAATTGAGAAAGGGGGACGCTACCTGGCCAGAAGCGCAAGCATCGACGAACATCCCCCACTCGTAGTAAATGCTCAGTCGTCGAGTAGCATTCCTCTGCGTTGACAGACCGCGACCAACCCACCATGTCCTGACTCGTCCAATGCCACACGCCATCGACTCTCCCGTGGGGTGGACCGGCGACGAAGACCACGTTCTCAGGAGTGCCTGTTGGACTGGCGACTCGCGAGCCTGGTGATACGAAACACACCCTGAAGATAGGACACGGCCTCGAAAACGCCCAGCCCATCTGGATACGCGATCTCAGGCATGGAAAATTTTATTATATCAAGGGTCAAGGCAAGACATCATCAACGAGATCGAGTGTTCGGTTTTCTGGATTGATGAGTCGTCATTACAAGTCATTCGGGATCAGTTTCAAGTTGGTAGTGACACACGAAAGGGTTGAAAGTGGTGCATATCAAAGTGGGCAATGGGACACGAATCACGCGAAAGTCGTACAGCGAACACTTGTACCATCGTTACCAACCGTCTTGAAACGACGTAGTATGCCGACCCGGATTTCACTCAAATATTATAGAAGAGGCCTGGGTGGCTCTGAATGATTGAGCGACGCTGACACGATCAGAAGTGCAGACGTCGATGAACAAAAGCCGCTCGTCGCTGGAGGTGATCCGCGATCTTACCAATGAATTCGGTCAGGGAAAGGGACACGGATCAGGGTTGAATATGGTGGATTTATGAGTAGGCAGTGGACGCACATCTTACCAACCGTCTTGAAAGCTCTGTTGCTTAAAAGATAGCAGACAAGTATGTCGAGATTTCACGATGCTCGTGCTTCACAGCCTAGAAACGATGCTTAGAAAATATCATGAATGAGTCTAGAGGGAGGTCAGCGTAAGAGAACGAATCCAAACCTGGTGTCTTGCGCAAAGTGAGCGTGTCAACGCCGTGGGTGGTGTTCATGGCAAGTTCTCCGTTGATTCAAGACGAGTGTGCCGCAATGTCGACCGAGTGCACGTCGTCCGTCCATTACCTTGTCGAAGGCCGTCGCGGTGGTCGCGCTTGAGTTGATCGTTCTCACGCGTGAGAGTTGATGATGACCACGCCCATCGAACCCAACCCACAGCGATGGAATCCCTCGACGGACCCCACTTCCATCATCGTCCCAGGACTCGACATCAATGCACCCATAAACGACCAGATTGACCAAATCGAACAGCTGATCACCATTAAGCTGCAGGTGAGCATCGCTCTACGTTGGACCATACCGCCCATGAACGATCTAGAAAGAACATAGACGCCAACTTTTCCAAGATCCAGCACCTCATGGCGACGAGGCTGTTGCCGGCCGTGAAGCGCTATGCGCTCGGGACTGAGCCGGTGCGGGAGGCGGCCATGGTGTGTGTGTGATCTCGTCCACCATCGACAACTGCTCATCGCCTCGACCGTGGCGCGTTGGTGTCTCTAGTTCTGGACGTCTTTCTACGAGCAGGCTGCTCAAGTACACATACCAACGCTCGACGGCGAAGATCTTGCGCTGAGTGAGCAGACGCAGCCGTCCGCCGACGCTCCCGAACAGGCGTCCATTTCCCAGCCCTCGGAGGACTCCATTATTGACCGCTCATGCACGCCCTCGGAGGTCCAGGCTGGGGGGTATGATGTCACGGCGTCCGAGAGCTCGTTCATGCCCGCCAACGCGGTCTCGTCGACCCCGGCGCGTCCGGGACGCGCACCAGATCGCACGCTGGAGGATCAGCCGTCGTGGAGCGCTTCTCTCGAATCGCCGATGGTCCGTCTCAAGAGTGAACTCCAGAGTTTCGCACGGGAAGAGGCTTCGCAGCAGGACACGTCGCTGACGGACAGCCTGATGTACGAAGAGGAGAACACGATTCAACAGCTCCCCCCGATCCCTCAAGAGAAGCCAGAGAACAATGCTCCAAAACCCGAACCAAAAGCGAAGATTCATTCTGCATACATCCCTCGAAGTGCACTGCCGACCCCTCGCGCGAACCCGCACGTATCACCACTCAAGGTCAAACCGAAGACACCGATCCCCATCCCAAAGCATATCCAGTCTATTCTCCCGGCCAAGTTGAAGAACGAGCCTGCATTTGCGTCGCCTCGTCGTCCGCGCTTCGAACGGACGCCTGGAAAGCCTACATCAACCTCTTCGTCCATATCTACGTCTAGATCTGCATCCGCTTCCTCCTCTGTGTTGGACATTCCCTCTCTGACGCAGCAACCATCGGACTCGAACCCAAATCAAGAGCCAAAGTTTACTGGGTTCAACGAGTCTTTCGATGACTCTGTCGACTTGATGCAAGGAATGTCACCACCCCGGACGCTGGCTTTCGCGAGGGCGCCCAGATCGAGTGTTGGACTTGGGCTTTTGCCGCCGCTTGGGCGGACACCCGGGAGAGACAAGCTACCAACTCTTGGAAGAACACCGGGGAGGGAGGCGGCAGACCGCATCAGGCGCGATCTATTGGGCGACACTCAAAGCCACTTCGAACCTGCGAGCGCGGCATCAAACAAGCTGCGGACGCCTGCGTTTGGATATGGCGCTAATTCGGCCAAGGATGATACCATGAGCACGATCCCAACTCCACCGTCGCTCTCGCGGTACACGCGGCATGCATATCCTTCCTGGACCGACAACAATGACACGGATACCAGTCTGGCGACCATGATGCGCCGCCTCGGGCTTGAAGTTCCAGATTCCACCCTCAAAACCGATTCGGCAGCATTCCTCTCGCATTCGAGGGCATCTTCGCAGGCCGACGTTGGCAGCATGCTTGCTCCGCCAAAGAGAAAGGACGAACTGCATACGCCAGATCATCAAGGAATGGACACGTTCGATTTCCACCAAGATGACGAGAGCGCGATGCAGCTCGGGTCACACCCTCATGCCAGTGCGGACTCGGACTCGGATTCGGACTCCCTCAATGACGAACCGGTTCATCCCAATCAGCCTTCCACGGCATTTCTCATGGCGTCGTCCCGTGAGCTCGGCCCGGACGATTCTTTTGGGTCGTCCAACTCGAACCACTCGGATGATTCATTGGGTGCGGACGAGTTGGGGGGTGGAGGCGAGGCCGCCGTGCATCCGTTTGCGCGGGCACTTGAAGCCGGGGTGGATGTGGACGGTTTTGACGATAGTTTCGATTCCGAGGGTGGATATGATGCGGAACAGGATGCATCGCATGTGACAGAAGAGACGGTCTTTGGGATTCCGCCTGCGCAGCGTCGGCAGCCGACAAGGGAACCGGGTCAGCTGAAGTTGCTTGGTGAGGACCTGTTGCAGGACACGATCGGGATTGGAGGCCAGCTTACCAAGGCGGGGAGGATCGAGGAGAGTCCTACACCTTACGGACGAGGCTGATTGTATTGTGCCGAATCACGTGATCATGGGGGGCGAGCGGAAGGAACATGCATGAGAACGTCGACTCGAGTGCTTCAACCCGGGCATGTCACTCTCATCTCGACAGCACCATTACTGGACTAAATGATACCAACGCAACGAACTGCGGCGCGGTCTCTGGGCAGGATACGCGTCCAGGCAACGACACAAGCACCCGCGGTCGTCCATGTACCCAACGTACCTGGCAGAACCGGGCAAATGCGTGGTCTCACAGGTGTACTCGGTCTTTCATCAGGGGCGAGGTCTTTGATTCATTCCATCACTGTGCCAACATACCGGGGACTAGCGACGGCCATTGCGAGTGCGTACGAGGCGTCACGCCAGATCTCACACCACTCACCTCGTTCCAGCGGATTCCTCGTTCTCGCGAAAGCCCCACTTTGACAAGATACTCGTCGCCAACAGGTGCGTCGCCCGTTTACGTTCACCGACGTCGTTCATGCGGACACGTCTCGCAGGGGAGAAATCGCGTGCCGCGTCATCCGAACGGCGAAGAAGCTAGGCGTCAAGACCGTCGCGGTGTACAGTGAGGCGGACGCGCGTTCTTTGCACGTCTTCGAGGCGGACGAGGCGTACTGCATCGGTCCAGCGCCCTCGGTGGAGAGTTACGTGCGTTCTCGGTTCGTGTACATGGGGGCGACGTGGTATTGACTGTGTGACTTGGCGTTTAGTTGTGCATAGACAAGATCGTCGAGGTGTGTCACAGGAGCGGTGCACAGGTACGCGTCCTGGTTGACTTGATCGAGGCGACGTTGACGGCCCGATCGCTTGACGTGCTAGGCCGTCCATCCCGGGTGAGATGCCATTGTTGTTGTCATTGCGTGGTGCCGACTGACTGGATGTGCAGGTATGGTTTCCTCAGTGAGAACGCTAAGTTCGCGGAACGCCTTGCAGAAGAAGGCATCGTGTTCATTGGGCCTCCCTCGAGCGCCATCATCGCCATGGGTTCGAAAAGGTTCGTCCACGTCGTCTACGACACTGTTCGCTGAACTGATGGAAGAAATACACCAGTGAATCCAAGACTATCATGTCTGGTGCTTCGCAGTCCGTATCACCTTAATGCTGTCGCTGACGTTTCTGGACGACAGCTGCCGGCGTACCATGTGTCCCGGGTTACCATGGCACGAACCAAGATCCCCAGTTTCTCTTCGCTGAAGCAGAGAAAGTTGGTGCGTCCTTGAGTACCTTAGCGGACGGCGTCGATGGTTGTTGACCGAGTATCGTTGTTATAAGGCTACCCGGTTCTGATCAAGGCTATTCACGGCGGTGGTGGCAAAGGCATGCGCGTCGTGTCGACCCCTTCCGAATTTATGGATGCCTTAGAATCTGCGAAACGCGAGTCGCAGAAGGCATTTGGTGACGCCAATGTCCTCATCGAGAAATATATCGAACGCCCGAGACACGTGGAGGTGCAAGTCTTCGCAGATACCTTGGGTGGAGTGGTCAGTCTTTGGGAGCGTGACTGCTCTGTGCAAAGACGGAACCAAAAGATCATCGAGGAGGTGTGATAAGCGTCAACATCACTGCGAATAACTGCTAACCACGCAC
>JBBPLT010000326.1:0-31151 GCA_038089955.1 Strobilomyces dryophilus | reverse complement strand
CAGGAAGGCTCGGGAGTGAAGGTATGCGGTTAGAATATGGTAGGAAGGGGTGATACGACCGTAGAGGCCTACCGGTCTCTACAACGTACCTCAGCTTCATCTATAAGACTCTGCTCTACTTTAAGTGAACGCTGCTAGGTTACTACGCAACCAGCGTAACAAAAGAACTAGCTCTCCTCTCTCCCTCTTCGCCATAAGAGTAGGAGATTACCCTCGGAACCTCCAGGCATACTACGACGCCTCTGGAACTTTAGGAAACGGCCTACGCATACTAGAACGCCTCTAGACCAACAAAACAGTTCATGCCACGCGATGCCTCTGAACCCTGATATCGCTTACGCAGACTCAACGCCTCTGAGCCAACCATGTCCCAACGAAACTCACCCAGATGACAGGAAGAAAGACTTCACTCCCCCTCTTCCCTTGGACGACGATCTCCTCTCACCCGACCTCCCAGAAACCCTTCTCCCGAAAATGTTCCCTCGTATCGTCGACGCCCATGCATAAACGTCCCTGATCCTGACATGGAAGATGTATGGAGCACTGCTAGCTCCACAGAACCCTCTGCCCTATATGCTTCGGCAGAAACCCTTAACCCAGAACCCCGTGACTACTCCTGGTACGGAATATCAGTCGCACCTAGCACTGGCGCCGCAGGCGCAGGAACCATAATCCCTATGGATATATCCGCTCCAGAAGAGCCGATTCAAGACCACCCCACCCCAGTAGACCCGGCCCAAGAGTACTTTAGAACGAACACCCCACTTGGCCCAGAAACCCCATGATTCCCTTTGCCCCCGCCTTCGGATGAGGAACGGGGACGACCTGCGAAATGGACTTCGAAGAAAGAAACCACTGCCGGGATCCCTAACGACTTCTCCAGCCGACCCGATGAAGCTCGATGGTGGAGTAACACCATGCGAGCATACTACGAAATCAACGACAAGATTTTCTCCCCACAGCAGCAGGTATTAATCTTCCTCAACAAGCTCAAGGACACTTGAGGAAGACTCTTTGCAGAACCACTAATGGAAAAGGCCCTAGATGACGATGAAAGGAAACAACCTTCCCTCTCCACCGTCATCAGCAACTTCCTCACCACCTTCTCCCCGCACAACATCACGGCCGACGCCCGGATGAGACTAAGGAGACTCTGACAGAACATACGGGACAAGGAGAACGGCTTCTCCAACTACGTCTCAAAGTTCCAGCTCTACGCCGCCAGAACTGGCATTACGGACTAAGTCACTTTAATTGACTTGCTTAACGACGGGATGGACCCCGCACTAGTCACGATGATCATCGCCACGGAACACCCCCCGACCACCATTCACGGATGGATTGACAAGGCCAGTCAATTCCATGCATAGCAGTCCCGATTGGATGCATACCAAGCTGGAAGAACTGTACAACCCTTCCTCCCTAAAACACTGACATACCAAGAACGAGACCCAGACGCCATGGAGATAGATACTATCAAGATCTCCCTTCGGAAAGAAATCCAGAAAACCAAAGAACCACAAAGGACAAAAGGGGCCACCATAAGTATCAACACCGTTCGCCTCTCAAATATCGAAAGGGCTCGGCATTTCCGAGAAAACCTTTGCTTTATCTGCCACACAAAAGGCTGTTCAACCAGGAACCACCCTCAGCAAGAACCACCTTCCAAGAAATCTTCAAAAGCGACAACCCAACGGAAGGAACCAACGTCTCCAAATGTCACTATCGCTCCTGTATTCGTGTCAGACAAAAAAGCGACATCGTTGAGAATCCCTGTATCCTTCTACGCCTTCCCAGGAAAACAGGTCATAAACGCCAAAGCTCTAATAGACTGCGGAGCCTCGGGAAACCTCATTGACCAGGATCTGGTAGAGAGCTATCACCTCAAGAAGGAACGCCTCCCACGGCCCCTCGTAGCCATGAACGTAGATGGAACCATCAATCAAGGAGGAATGGCACGACATAAAGTTCGGATAACTCTACAAATCGGGAACGACGAAGAAGAAAGAGATTTCACGGTGATAAACTGTGGAAAGGAGGAGATGATCCTAGGACTCCCCTGGCTTAAGGAACGAAATCCATCCATCAACTGGTCCAACGGGAAAGTCACTCTCCATAACTTAAACCCAAAACCCTACCGAAAGGACGATGAAGAAGCCGGCAGGCAACGATACCTCGTCTGCTACTTAGGAAAGGCACCGGACTCTCTTATCGCCAACGAACTCCGGGAAAAGGAATCTCTCTCCCCTCTAGAACGCGCGATCCAGATACGCAAGACCACGCTATCCACGGAATTGGCCATGGCAGCCAAGAAAGTCGACATAAAACTCCCACCACAATACGCTGACTTCGTGGAAGTATTTGGGGAACCTAAGGATGGCGAACTCCCTCCCCACCGACCCTTTGACCACGCAATCGACCTAGATAAAGACTTCATCCTGAAAATCGCCAAGATCTACCCCCTTAACCCCTTAGAGAAAAAGGCGTGTAAAGACTTCGTTGAAGAACACCTCAAATCGGGCAAAATCATTCCATCGAAATCCCCTCAAGCATCCCCTTTCTTCTTTGTCCCGAAGAAAGATGGAGGACTCCGCCCATGCCAAGATTATCGATATCTGAACTCCCACACTGTGAAAAACGCTTATCCTCTCCCCCTCATCTCCGACCTCGTCGACAAACTCCAAGGATCCACTCTCTTCACCAAGTTCGACGTACGATGGGGATATAACAACGTTCGGATCAAAAAGGAGGACCAATGGAAGGCAGCGTTCATCACCCCGGAAGGGCTTTTTGAGCCAACAGTCATGTTCTTCAGCATGTGCAACTCCCCTCCGACATTCCAGGCCTTCATGAACCACATCTTCGGGGACTATCTGGCCGAAGGATGGCTAATCATCTATATGGACGACCTGATGGTTCATACTGACGACGACCTCGAACGACACCGCGAACTCGTTCGAAAGGTTCTCAAACGTTTCCAGGAACACAGATTGTTCCTTAAACTCTCGAAATGTCAGTTCGAGCAACGAAAGATGGAATTCCTCGGCATGGTTGTCTCCGCCAACGAAATCTCGATGGACCCGGTAAAACTCTCAGCCATCAAGGAGTGGAAGACCCCCACCACAGTAAAGGCAGTACGATCCTTCCTTGGCTTTTGCAACTTCTATCGCCGCTTCATCCCAGACTTCTCGGCGATCATCCACCCATTAAATAACCTTACCCACAAGGGAAAGACGTGGGAATGGACCACTGAGTGCGAAACAGCCTTCCGCACTCTCCAACAAGCTTTTCTTTCTAGACCAGTATTAAAGATGCCGGATATCACGCAACCATTCTCCATCATGACGGATGCTTCCCTCACCGCAGCTGGCGGAATTCTTCTCCAAGCCGATACCAACGGAGATCTTCACCCTTGCGCCTACTTCTCGGCAACCTTCGCTCCGGCCAAGCGGAATTACGACATTTATGACCGAGAACTCCTGGCAGTCATCAAAGCACTCGAGGTTTGGGCTCATTACCTCAAGGGAACTGGATGGGTGGTCACCGTCTTCACCGACCACAAAAACCTCACTTACTTCCGGGCCCCTCACAAACTCTCTCGTCGACAAGCACGCTGGATGATGTTCCTCCAGGATTATGACCTTCTCTTCGTCCATGTCCCCGGATCAAAGATGGCCCCAGCTGATGCACTCTCCCGCAAGGATGAGGTGGACACTTCAGACGACAATACCGATGTCACCCTCCTTCCCGACCAACTGTTTGTCCGCGCTCTCGACGCCTGTATCGTCGAACGCATCAAGGAAAACACAAGAACCGACCCCACCGCTCAGGACCTAGTTGGTACCCTCGCCTCTGGCTTCCTCCCCCTTCCCCGAACGCGCAAGGAGGACTGGTTTTTTGACGAAACCAACCTCTATTACAAGGGCCACCTCTATATTCCCCCCGAGCCACGCCATGACTTGGTTAAATCAGTCCATGAATCGGCCGCGGGAGGACATGGCAGTATCTTCCACACCCTTCAACTCCTTCAACGGGACTATTGGTGGCCTGGTATGGGCATGTTTATTCAATGCTTTGTTAATGGCTGTGCCACTTGCCAGCAAAATAAAGTTAACACCCACCCGACGGTGCCGCCCCTCTCTCCCCTCGCCACCACTGCCACCCGCCCCTTCCAACAACTCTCGGTTGATCTCATCACGGGGCTCCCACTTTCCGATGGTTTTGATTCCATCATGGTCGTGGTAGACCATGGGCTTTCGAAGGGGGTAATTTTCACCCCCTGTCACAAAACTCTTGACGCCACCGGCCTCGCTGCGCTCTTTTTCGAGAAAATCTTCCCTCGATACGGCCTCCACGACCGCCTCATCTCCGATAGCGGTCCTCAGTTCGCCTCCGCATTCGCTAGGGAACTTGCCCGACTCCTTGCATACAACGTAGCACTCTCCTCAGCCTATCATCCGCAAACTGATGGGGAAACAGAACGGGCAAACCAAGAACTAGAAACCTATCTTCGGATCTTTTGTGAAGGACATCCAGAGCGATGGGCCTCCCTTCTTCCGATGGCAGAATTCCATCACAATTCCTCCGTCCATTCTTCCACCCAGAAAATGCCGTTCTCCCTGATCCTCGGGTATGAACCACGAGCATACCCTCCACTCGGCAAAACCTTCCTCCCAGCCCTGGAAACCCAGCTGGAACTCCTCTCTACAGCACGAACGGAAGCAATTGCAGCCCATGAACGGTTGCAACAAATCATGAAAGAACGAATCTTTCCATGACTCCCCAAATGGAAAGTAGGCGACAAGGTCTGGCTTGACAACCGGAACCTACGGATCAACTACACCTCACGAAAACTGGCACCACAACGGGAAGGACCATTCGAAATCTCCCAAGTCCTTTCCCCAGTAGCATTCCGCCTTCGCCTCCCCGCTGGATGGAAGATCCATGATGTCTTCCACGCCTCCCTTCTCTCCCCATTCCGAGAAATGAACGAACATGGCCCCAACTTCCACAACCCCCCGCCTGACCTAATCGATGGAGATGAAGAATACGAAATAGAAGCCATCTTGGCACATCGCGGACCTCCGAACCGGAGACAATACCTCGTCTCATGGAAGGGCTACTCTGCAGCAGAAAACACATGGGAACCTGCAGGCAACCTTCACCATGCTGCAGCGGAACTCCGTGATTACCAAAAATGGCACCCTCGAGACTTCCCAAAACTTAAAAGGGACTGAACACACTGAGGTTGTTTTCAACCCCCACAGAAGATCCATCATGTCCTCCAACGCCTTCTCTCGTCATGTCCCTCAACGCCCTTTCTCCTGCCGTATTTGTCACAGCACCGACCACACTATGACCTGGTGCCCTTGCTACTTCTGCCCGCACTGCTGTCGCAACGCTCCGGGCCACTCCTTCCCTCGCTGTCCACTACAAAATCAGAAAAATCCCATGGCTTACCCCTTCACATTCATTCCTCCCATCCCGAAACCAACCCTGGACAGGTCTGAGTTTGCTCTGGTAGAGCAAGTCTACGAGGAGGGTAATGTTACAGTCACACGAGAGGACAGCCCCATCCTTTCTTTTCCTCCTGTCACTGACTCCACGACTCTCGTCCCCGACCTCTCCTTCCTTAACGACAATGATCCCATGGAGACTTCTAGCTCCTCCGTCCCCGTCCCGCCACGCTTGGCACACAGGTTACCCAAGATACCCAAGAAGGACGTCTAGAAACCCTCTATCCTTCCATGTGGAACACTGCAGCAAAGCTGCGCCAGACTCTTCTCTTCTTGTACTTCTACTGACTCCGTTTCTGTCACTTCCACACGGAGTTCCAGACTTGCCGTTCCATTTCCCATAATCTGCTTCCTTTGATCCTTTTGTCTCCTTTTGGCCATGGACACCCGCACCCCATTTAGTAGAACCCTCAACCTTGAAGGTTCCCACCCTGTGCCTTCACCAGTATATAAGTCGGGTACTTTCTCCCATGTTCCCTAGCTAGTTCTACACCTACCAAGCCTAGTAATCTAGTCCACTTCTCCACACATCCCTCGCGTGAGACAGTTCGATCCAGCAGACACTATCGAACCCTTGACCCTAGCCTTTACTAGAAAGTTATTAGGGAGAAACCTCTTCGCCTCGGTCCACAGAACGTACCTCGGCTTCATCTATAAGACTCTGCTCTACTTTGAGTGAGCACTGCTAGGTTACTATGCAACCAGCGTAACACTCTGATGGTTTCCTCTGTCTGGATAATCGCATCTACATACCTGATGCTAACGATCTCTGCCTCTATGTACTCTGCTACAAGCATGATCATCTGCTTTCTGGACATTTCAGGCAGAACAGAACCTTGGACCTCATCCGCCGTGAATATACATGGCCAGGTATTCAGACTTTTGTCAAAGACTATGTCTCCTCCTGCACCACTTGTGCCCATGCAAAGATCCCTAGACACAAGCCATATGGACTCCTCAAACAGCTTCCGATTCCAGAGAAACCTTGGAATTCCATCTCCATGGATTTCATTGAACAACTTCTGGAATCCTCCGGTTACACCACCATCCTCGTCGTCATGGACCATCTATCGAAACAATGTATATTCATCCCCACTGATGACAAGGTGATGTTCCCAGAGTTAGCCAAACTATTTCTCCTCCATGTCTTTTCCAAGCATGGAGTTCCCTCACATATCACCTCCGACAGAGGTGCAGAGTTTGTCTCCCACTTCTTCCGCTCTCTCAGTAAAGCCCTTGACATCCGCCTCCACTTCACTTCTGGCTATCATCCAGAAGGTGACGGACAAACAGAACGAATGAATCAGACACTAGAACAGTACCTCCACATCTATTGTAATTACCAGCAAGACAACTGGTCCAAACTCCTGCCCCTCGTGGAGTTTGCCTACAACAACACACCAAGTGCCACTACTGGTGTTTCCCCATTCTTCGCCAATAAGGGCTACCATCTGAACATCACCATCCACCCCAAGTGTGATCTCACTTCCACTCACACGCGTGAATACTCTACATGAATTCCTCCATGAAGAAATGGCCTATGCCCAAAAGCGATATCAAGGTCCTGTGGATGCTAAGCAAACTCCAGCACCGGACTTCAAAGTTGATGACCAGGTTTTCATCAAAGCCAAGTATTTCCACTCTACCCGGCCCTCAAAGAAACTCTCTGAAAAGAACCTCGGTCCATTTGAGGTCATCGCTCAAGCTAGTACCCATTCCATGACACTCCGCCTCCCTGAAACCATGAAGTCCGTACATCCTGTATTCCATGCCTCCCAGCTAGAACTGTCAGTCCTGAACACTATTCCGAACTGTACTCAATCTCTGCCTCCTCCAGTTGAAGTTGATGGTAAACCAGAGTTTGAGATCGCTGAGATCCTTGACTCAAAGATCGACCACCGATGGTGGAATTGTAAAATCCTTTATCTAGTCCACTGGTTAGGATATGAAGGCACCGACAAAGAAAACTCCTGGCTGTTGGCCACTGAGTTGGGCCACACTTCAAAACTAGTTGCAGACTTTCACCTCTGCTACCCATCCAAGCCCAGCCCTCACTCTGCATCCCATTGACCAGCAACAAAAACAATTTTATTCCTTAAAACTACAGTGAAGGCACGCTACCTACTCCCAGTCCTCATGTGCCTTCTTCCCCTCTGGGTCGCTACTACTCTCCGACCCTTCCGATGTCGCCATCTCCTCTTCTTCCTCCCTCAACCCTGCTACCTCTCCCTGCATTTCCACCTCCTCCTCCTCTGTGGCCTCGGAATCACCCTCCTCATCACGGAAGAGATGGTCGACCATTGCACCTGCAAGACGGTCAACTGCCAGCATGAACCTGTGGATCACGCGGTTGTGGGTCCTTATCTCTGCAGTAAGTTCCCACAGAGCCTCCACCACCTCTCTAGTGATGTGCACAGCCCAGCCCGGCTCAAAAACCCTGGCTCGGGCCCAGCTTGACCAAGCTCAGGCCTGCTCAAATTAGAGCCCAAGCCCTTACTAATGGCCTGGGCTAGGCTTGGGCCTGGCCAGGCCTGAAGCCTGGCTTAGTAGGGTAGTACTATATTTACTCAGAGTCAAGTGTTAACATACAAATATGTTCGGTATCATCTACTTCCTCCAACTCCTCATGTGCTGCTGAGTCTTTGACAACATTATCCCATGACCCTTCTTTTCCTGATTCCGATGACCCTCCATTCTCACCATAAACCTCTGAAAGTACTGATGGATCACCTCGAAACAGCAAATCCTGTCGAATGAAGCATTTAAGGCATTGTAGTGCCTCGACAATGTCTTCTTTTAATCGGTTATGCTGCTTACTGATCATGATTCCAGCGGATGAGAACACATGCTTGCTTGAAACAGATGTTGCCATGACAGAGAGATAATCTCTTGCGAGAGAGCCCCATACAGGGTACCTAGCTGCATTCAAGTCCCACCATTGTACAATCGACATGTTTGATGCAAGCTGATCCTTGGAATTGAGGTACCCATGGAAATCAGCAAGCCAAGGATGTCGAGGCTCACTTGATGAGATAGCCAAGAAGTTAGCAGTGTTTGTGTTGTCATCGTCGTCATCATCCGAGAGTTCTCAGAGAAGCTGGCAAATTTTGCCATATGCTGATGTAGTTTTCATGGGTGCCTTTGCCTTCTCAACAATAGCACCATTTTGTTCAAGATACCATTCCTTATACTAGACACAATGAGCAACAATAAGTCTAGAGTAGGCCACTGACAGATGCTTACCAATTCCTCAGCATACTTGATTGCGTCGTCATACATTTTGTGACCCCAAAAGCGATGTATATGGTTTGCTTTCTGCACAGGATCCAGTACTGTGACGGAAAGTGGTTAATTTTATATAGTGGCATAAAGATCACTCATGCATGACCATGATATGGACATCAGAGTTGGCTGTCTTCTCATAGTACTCTGAAATTTTCAAAACACCAGCTTTGAGGGCTGGCCAGAAGTTGATGTAGTCAGCTTTACTGCTGTGGCTATGCCATGCTTTATGCAATGACTCAAGTGCAAGAAGGGCAAGATGAATGACTGGACCACAGTCCAATGAAAAAGATTGCTGAGAGTGCTCAGCTTTGCCCAACAAAGTGAGTAAAACACTGACATGAGCCCACTTGTCATCAGTCAGTTGGAGATTAAGTAACCGCTGCCATTTTTCATGGTCCTTTTCAGCCACAGCAAGTTCATGGACAAATGTGTCATCATCCTATAAACATCTAGTAGGCATACTATGGATATAAAACTAACAGACGAACCTCTTTCAATTTTTCAGCACGTTCCAGCATCACGTATGTTAATGACCATCAGATTGGCATGTCGAGCAATAATTGAAGGGGTGATTTACTTGATGGGTGGTTTATCTTATCTTGGAGCTGGATGGCCCTGAAAAGCTCTTTGCACTTCGCTGACGATCGTTCCTTGACACAAATAGAGTGAACCAGGCCAACTTCATCATGCTGTGATCCACAGTCGGCAATGAGATTGGCATCTGGGTTGGCAGGGTTGTACACTTTTGACTTGCTATGAGTATGTAGTAGCACTTGCGTAGCAAGGTTGACGATATGGGCAAGGCACCAGACTCGTCGTTTTTGTGCATTCCACGACTGGCCTGAAACTTGCTCAATTTGCATAGCAAACTCTGTCATCATGGAGTCCATATTGGTGGCATTGTCACAGGTTATGTGGCTGATTTTGTGTACAATTTTCAACCATTGTAAAACGGCAATCCTCCTTGGGAAGGACAGCAGGTGAGGGTCTGTAGGTGCAATATGCTCGACCCAAAAGGGGGCCCGAGACGTTTGCTGAAGTCCGAGAAGCCCTAGGACGAACCGACGCTTGGATCGAAGGCATGGGAAAGCGGAGTCCAAAAACTCCAAAGTGCAGTCAAGGTTGGAGAGGTCAAGGAGAGGCTAAGGATGAAGGGAGAGAGGTTTCTGGTGATAGGAAGGGTTTTCAGGCAGTCTGATGGGTAGAAAACGGATGGTAGAAGGTAAGGTAAAGGGAGGTAAAAGGTAGATACATGTGTGAATACACTAAAAGTCCTTAAGTAGGCCCGAGAATCGTCAGGCCTTGTAACCTAAGGTACAGGGTGCTGTCAGGTACAGGGAAATGCCTAAATATAGTGGCCCAAAGTAAAAGAGAGTGGCCTGAGAGCTATAGAGTGGACCGATGCATAGTCTGGACTGCAGGAAAAAGTGTCAGTCCTCTTGGTCTATGGCCTGAGAGTGGTTCGGGCCATGGGAAAAACGTCAGTCTTCATCGGTCCTAGCTCCAAGAATGTCAATCTCATAAGGTGCAAGGCCCGGAATGGTTTCGGGGCAATTGGATTGTCTCAGGGTGAGCTCGGGATGGTGTGTGGACGATGGGGGAATGTGTGGATAGCACTGTAGAGCAAGCTAGTGCTCTATACTGTTCAACAACCTTGAAGAGTGCCTGACCCAAGTGGACACCATGGTGGACACTATTCATCCATATGAAGCCCAGGAGGGCAGTTTTGATCACCCATGCACCTGGCATGCATTCTTCCATTCAAGATCCAGTCACTGCAAAGTAGGCATCCATATTCGTGGCTTGCCATGCGTCACATGTCAAATTGACACGTCCAGGTACAGTGTCACTCTAAAAAGTTTTGGTGAGCCAAGACATTGTGTACAAGTAGCAGAATGTTATATTTACCAAGAGCCGTTCTTGCAACTTGACCATGTGCTCTTTGAACAAGTTGATGATTGCTTCTCAGGTACCCTTTCAACTTGGAATCTTCACACCATTGGTGGCACGTACAGCAATGTTGTTCATGTGTTGAAAAGTCAGATGCTCGAGGGCCGCAATAGGTTGGTCCATGTTCACCAGCCATTCAATTGCCACATCATGGAACCGCTTGTCGCTATATGGGAGCACCTTTTCATTGGAAATAACAGGCTGAAGGTGGGAGTCAAGCTGGCTTTGCTGACTTGTTTTCTTGTTGCTATTTTGTGCTTTCCTGTCCTTGGGTAGCATTGAGACGAAACCGTTTGCCTTCGCCCATTTCAAGTACTCAGCCTGATGAGCTGATTCTAAGTGCTGGCGTAATGTTGAGAGCTCAGCAATGAGGGCTGTGGGATGGGTAGGCTTAGAACATAATTTGCAGTGCTGACATTTCTTCCCATCACTAGCACATGTGTATGGTGTATCAAAGAACTGGTCAACATCACAGCTTTGTTGCTCATGATGAGTCTTCTGGATGTCATCAATATCCTGGCAGAGATGTCATTGAATAGCCCGTCCAATCTGATGATGTCTTGTGACAGGAGTGAGGACACTGGCACAGACACTACAATTGGGCTAGATCAGCATGGTAACAGATGACAGGAACAGAGACATACCATTTTCTTTATGTACCGTAGCTTGATGGTCATTAGATGTCGTTACTGGCCTGGGCGCAGGTACTTTGATCACTGGAAGTATGTATCAGTGGACTTGTGCAGTGGTAAGTGAAAAGACTTACCCAATTTTGCTCTTTCACATTGCACCATAGCTTGGGGCCCATCAGATGTTGCCACCCATTTACCTGAGATGTGTGCTGTTTAAGGCATCAGTTGTCGGGTTAAGTTATGGTAGTACTGACCTTTAGTCAACCAAGATGGTGCACGGTCTTCATCACCTGAGTCAAGGAGGTCAGTGATGGCAGTCCTCTTGTATTTGTGGGAGGCCAAAAGTGAGGTTGGAGGAGGGGAGCTGGCGTCTGAGTTGGCAGGTGAAGAAACATCGCCGTTTGATTTGGCTTGACGGTGGGAGTGCAGCTCTGGTGTGGCTGCATTGGTGGTGTCGTGCAGCTTTGCCAACGGTAATGTTGCCCGTTTGAGCCTGGGACCCAGCTCCTCACTGACACTGCTGGACCCGATTCCCTCCATTTGGATGGTGGTACATACTGCTGCAGTGGAAGCATTTAATGTCAGAGCTAAAATTCTCTCTACTGTACAGCAGTTGGCACCTGCCAGATTCCAAATTCCATCACGTGGTCTAAGGCCCTGGCTCAGGCCATGGCTCGCGGCCTCCAACATATGAAGCCCAAGCCCTGAGCCCCCTGAAGCCCATACATCAGGTCCGGCTAGGCTTGGCCTATAGGGGCCCAGCTTGGCCCAGCTTGGGGCTTGAGGCTGGGCCTGGCCCATCACTACACCTCTCTTCTGATCCCACATCCTTCTCTGCACACCGCTCCAGACTGCTCCACTTCTTCCTTGTCTGACTCAGGCTCAGTCTCCCACGACCATGCCTTCTTTTTCGGCCTCACTTCCTCCTCTCCCTCAGTCCTTCGGCGATGATGCTTCAGCGCCACCAGAGCTCCCTTCCACTCACAGCGCTGCCTTGCCTCTTGACAGGCTAGGCATGCCTTTGACCTACCTCTGCCCTGCTTGCACTCCAGTCCACGCTTCACACAGCAGACACAGGCGACTCCCTTCCCCTTGCTGGAGCCACCCCCCTGCTGTGCGCGAATCACCTCCACCTGTGAACACCGTCAGTATGACCAAACACCGTTCATTGCCTCTTACCTTTTCCTTCACGAACAACTCTGCTTGCTGCTCATACTCTTGCTCCGCCCTCAGATGATCTGTGGCCTTCTTCGCCTCCACGCTTCAGCGTTTCACCTCCGACACCTCCCATGCGTGGCGACAATCCTCTTCGTCAGCCTTGCAACACACCTCAGCCTCCTCTTCAGCCTTGTGGTGCACCTTGGCCTCCTCCACTCTCTTGCGCTCCTCCTCCTTCTTCACCGCCCTTCGCCTTTTGCGCTCCGTCCACTTCGCATCGGCGAGTGCTTCATCATTGTTGTCATCCTCCACAAGTTGCACATCATCCCAGTTTTGGATATCACTGAAGTCCGACATAATAGTGGAAGGTAGACAAGATGCGCAGAAAAAACCCTGCAGCTTATATCCTCTGATTCAGACTCCGACCACTCCACCACCGTGTTTTGTACTCCGTATTATTCTATGGCCTTCAGGGGTTCAGGCCTAAGAAGGGGATACTGTCATATCCCATACAAATGCTAAGTCAAACTCCACTTATGCAGACTTCACTCCACAGCAAGAATGCACAAACTCTGCTGCTTTCTTATGCTAGAGGCTATCCTGTGCTCCCAGACTTTGGTTCTTCTGCTTATCCTGACTTCCGTCTTACTCATGTCCATTCCCTGTTCCCATTCCAGACTTATAACTATGTACCCTCTTAGTATATAAAGTCTTGTACATTACTCTATAGACCTCAGTTTGAATATCGAATAGATCCAACTCCCTCTGACTTCTGCTTGAGTCTTCAACTCTCCTCTGACCTACTCGACTTCGTCGTTGATGACGTTAAGTCAAACTCCGGCCCTTCCTGAAATTCCAGGACAAGACTTAGACAATGGCACAGCGCTTCAACCCAAGTCACTGAAGCCAAGTCCCGTCTGACAAAGTTGAAACTTCACCCTCAAGGAGTTTTGTCCAGAGTTGACCCAGACTCTGACAATTCCACTCTCTATTTTTTGCTTCCTTTTGTCCCTTGTCTCTGTTACAATCATGTCATAACAGCAAGCTCTGTGAGCTTATCAAAGTATACATAGATCAGCCTTGGTCAAGTATGGTCTTGATCTTATTCTTCAAGAATGCACAGCATTCTTATCTTATCTTATTATGGTGCAGCTATGCCCCACCTTATCTTATCTCTTATCTGTGGCTGTGCCACTATCTCTTATCTTATCTGTGGCAGTACCACAGCTATCTTCTTGATTAGATGAAGGCAGTGTCTCTATCTCCTTCTCCTAGACTATTGACACTTGTTCTGATACAACCCTAAACCAATCAAGATCTTAGGTTACCCCTTGTCAATGTAGACCATCACCAGGGAGTCAAGGAAGAGAGGGTGGTGTTGGAATCAAGGTTAGGCAGCTTAGGGAGGTTTAAACCCAAGTGAACTTGACTAGAGGATGTTCAGTGCAAGCCCCTTGGCTTATATACACATATCCTATGTATATATATGTGGTGCTCTGATCTACAGATGCAGGACTGTTTAGAGGAAAGAAGTCCATATCCTATATAGGAATGTACCATAGGAGGATAAACAGGACATGAGAAGTCTGCATGTAAACCAATGCATGCTTCCATAACATGAGGTGATGCCATCACCATCAAGGGAGTGGCAGAATGGAAGACAGAAACACACCAGTGTTTCAGGTATCACAGAAGAGAAGCATAGAGAAGCAAGCCAGTGCTTCTATGAGATGGACGAGGAGGTGTAGCCTACTAGACATAGGGGTAGAAGCGACCAGGCTTCCATAGATAGGGTCTAAGGAGAGTGATGATGTCATGAATAGAGGGCAAGGCTGTGGCCATTGACCATGAGTCATTGGAGTCTAGATTGGAGGTCTAGCCTCTCTAGGGGTATAGGTATGGTGGCACTGCCAGCACTTCTAGGGGTTTGCTGCCAAAGGCTCTAGGGGAGTAGTGGGACGAGTGGCAACAGTCTAGAGACAGGAGATAGAGGCATTGCCTTCATCTAATCAAGGAGATAGCTGTGGCACAGCCACTGATAAGGAATAAGATAAGATGAGGCACAGCTGCACCATGATAAGATACGATAAGAATGTGTAGCATTCTTAAAGAAAAAGATCAAGACTGTGCTTGACCAAAACTTAATAAGCTAATCTTGCAGCCAGATCTTGTCTGATAAGAGCAATCTATGCTTGCTGTTATGACACAATCGTAACACATTCCACTACACCCCTGGAGCCTCAATAGAAGAGCCCCTAGAAGTGCTAGTGTTATGCTAGTTGCATAATAACCTAGCAGTGCTCACTCTAAGTAGAGTGAAGTCTTATAGACGAAGCTCAAGAGTGTTATGATAATGATAAAGTGGTTCCTAGTAGTGGTGGCTAAGACTAGGATCAAGGGTTCGACAGTGACAGCTGGATCGAGAGTCTCACACATATGGGGATGCATGGAAGTGATACTAGATTACTAGGCTTGGTAGGCGTAGAACTAGCTAGGGAACATGGGAGAAAATACCTGACTTATATACTGATGAGGCAAGGGATGGGAATCTTCAGGGTTAAGGGGGTTCTACTAGATGGGGTGCAGATGTCCGTGGCTAAAAGGAGACAAAAGGATCAAAGGAAGTGGATCATGGGAAATGGAACAGCGTGTCTGGAACTCCATGTGGAAGTGATGGAAATGGAGGTCGGTAGAAGTACAAGAATAGAAGAGTCTGGCGTAGTCCTGCTGTGGTTGCTGTGGCTGCAGTGCTGTGGCTGTGGTGGCTGCGTGTTGGAACAGTTAAGGGTTCCTAGTTGTCTTTCTAGGATATCTTGGGTAACCTACATGCCAGGCATGGTGGGGCAGGTGCAGAGGAGCTAGAAGTCTCCATGGGGTCATCGTTGGGAATGAGAGCAGAAGAGTCAGGGATAGGGGGAAAAGAAATGATGGGGCCGTCCTCTCTTGTGACTGTAACAGCCAGCAGTGCTGCCACACTCTCACTCCTAGAGAGGCCAGACCTCCAATCTAGACTCCAATGACTCATGGTTAATAGCCACAGCCTTGCCCTCTGTCCATGACATCACCACCATCTTTCTAGACTCTTATCTATGAAAGCCTGGCTGCTTCTACCCCTATGCCCAGAAGGCTGCACCTCCTCTTTCATCTCACAGAAGCACTGGCTTGCTTCTCATGCTTCTCTTCTATAATACCCGAAATACTAGTATGTTTCACATTATGTTTTCCATTCTGCCACCCCCCCTTGATGGTAATAACATCACCTCATGTTATGGAAACATGCACTGGTTTACATGTGGTGTAGAGACCAGTAGGTCTCTAAGGCTACATTTGGACCTTTTCTACTATTCCATTCATGCTACAGACATTACTTATAGTTTTGCTTCATTTCCAGACTCTCACACTTTGTTTTCAATCTCTTAAAAGACTGTTCAAGCAATGTCAATGTGGTCCGAGCATAAGTCTGGCCTGTTGGTCCTTTTTCAGCCCACATCAGTTCTTGTTGGTCCTTCTGTTCAAAAGCTAGTCTCTCTTTTCTTCATTTCAGACTTATTTCTTTATCTTATCGCACTTACTTCAGACTCACTGACTGTCAGTCATTGCTATCAGCAGACTGACAACATTGGTTTTTACACATGCTGATATAACCCTAAAACCAATATAGTCCTCGGGTTACCACTTGTCAACCAATACTCTCTGGAAGTGAAGGGAAGAGTTTGGAATCTAGGCTGGGGCCTTAGAGAGGAGGATACCCAAGTGAACTAGACTGGGGATGCCAGTCATTGTCTGCTAAGTTTATATATTCAAGAGCTACATAGGTTTGCATAAGGCATTTCATTTATAATAGTCCATGCCCTAGACCCTCAGGGCATAGGGGTGTGGCTGAAATGCATATCAAGGGTAAAGCATGTTTCATGGAGCATCAATGAAGGGAAGCATACTGCAGTGGGAGAATAGATGAGAAGTATGATGGAGATGAAACATGATTGTTCAGCCTTGGGCTATGTCAAGGGAGTGCATCAAGTATGAGTAGAAGATGAAGGGTAAAATGAGTAACAATGGTGCAGAGATCAGAGGGTGAGGCTATGGCCATTGATCCTGATGATAAGATGAGATGATTAGATAAGATGGAAGATAAGAAAGAAAAGAAAAAGTATCTAAGTCCATTGTTCCCTTGGTGTTACGCTTGGTCCAGGTAGGGCCGAGCGTAGCCTTGAACGGCAAGGTTGGTCGAAGGCAAGGACAAGGGTTTGACCTAGGGGGCGTCCTCTAGGGTCAAGGGTTCGTGGCTCCAAGGGGGCTTCCTCAAGGAGGGGTCAAGGGTTCGGCCTAGAGAGGCGTGATCGAGGGTTCGAGGGAGCGTCCACTCAAAGTAGGACGAGGACTTAGAGAGTCAAGGGTCAAGGGCAAGCAGGTGTATTCCAAGAGGGTACTCGAGGAGGTTTAGCTTAAGGGGAATACACGAGTGAGCGAGGGTTTAAATAGAGAAAGAAAAGAGTATGACTAAGTGGATGAGTCAGAAGAAGTCTGAATGAGTCATCCGCAGCAAAGGACGCGTTAGCATATTACTAATACAATGGAATGTTGTGGAATATGTTGGAATGTTCCATCGGTTCCGAAGAAGCAAGAACTAAGAAAAGAACAGGTCGAGTCACTGGGTTACGCCGGCGGGGTGCGAAGCGGAAAGGAAAAAGAAAGAAATCGTAACACTTGGGATCATGGGCAGCAATCATAACACATGCTCGATCTTGAACTTGTTTCATAGTCTTGGCCTCAGCTGAGTACAAAATGTCATACCTAGTATTGTAATACTAGCTTCCTTCTGCTTACAAATGACTGTCACTGTTCTACTAACCATTTCTACACTGTCCCCACTATTTTCTGATACAATCCTAAGACCAGTATAGTCCTTGAGTTACCACTTGTCAACAAATGCTCTTTGGAAGTGGAGGGGAAGAGTTTTGGAATCCAGGCTGGGGTCTTAGAGAGGAGGATATCCAAGTGAACTAGACTGGGGTTGCCAGTCATCGTCTGCTGGGTTTATATATTCATGGACTATATAGGTTTACATAAGGCATCTCGTCTAAAAGAGTCCATACTCCAGATCCTTGGGGTATAGGGGTGGGGCTGAAATACATATCAAGGGTGAAATATGTTCCATGGAGCATCAAAGAAGAGAAGCATGCCATAGCCATGCAGTGATGGGAGAATGGAAAAGAAGCATAATGAAAATGAAATGTAATGGAAGCATGTACAGCCCTGGGCTGTGCCAAGGGCATGCATCAAGCACAAGTAGAATTTGGAGGGTGAAACAAGTGATGGTGGTGCAGAGATCAGAGGGCAAGGCTAAGGCCATTGATCCTAATAATAAGATAAAGAGATTAGATAAGATAAGGGAGAAGAAAGAAAATATCTAAGTCTGTTATTCTCTCGTGAAGGGTAGCAATTATAACATGTTCACTGTTCATCAACACTGTTCACATCTCTCACTGCTTATGCACATCATTTGGACCTTCAGCCCAGACTATTGGACTATTGGCCCAAGCATTGGTCTGCTTTTCTCTTGCTCAGAGTTGCTTGAAGAGCTCTTCCTCTATTTCCTGCTTGTCCCTAGAGTCCCTAGAGGAGAACTAACCTTTTCCCACATCTAACAGATCTCTTGTATTGTCAAGGTAACCACTCAGATCACCCTGGACAGACTTGCTGTTTTACAACTGGAGCCCACTGTGGCGGACTCACAACAATCAGATTCCAGATGATGTCTTTGACCTACAGCTTGATGATAAGAAATAGAAGCCAACTGCCAAGAGTTTGAAAATTTATACACCCACTTTTAGGGTCTTGACATCAATGAGGACTTGACCCTCTTTGTGCCAGTAGTATCCCATCACAGCAAAATAGTGCTGGCTGTCATGTCTAACAGCAATCAAATGCCAAAAAATACTGATCAACCCTGTCAGTCCTCTGATTGGTCTGGTACTATCTGCTTACCATCGCCCACTCCACATCCGGCCATAATTCAGCTATCAAACACCATATGACTGCATTGGACCTATACGTTGAGCACTCTCACAAATGTAACAGACGAGCTGAGCCTGGGACTCTTTGTACCTATCACATTTATAGAATTATCCTCCCAATGAGAGAGCACATCATTAACCTAGTTTTCAAGACCACTCTCACCATTGACATCCACCTCATCGTCTCCATCTCTGCCTGGCTCTACCACTTCTTCTGCCTTCTCCTCATAAGCACTGTCTCTCAGCGATCTCTTCAACCAACTAAAGTCTGAGGCATCCATTTATCAAAGTCCACTATCACCCTTGGCCTTCTCCCCAGTCTCACTAAGTTCACTGTCATCCTTCACCACATTATCTCAGATGACCCCTGCATCTCGGCCGACACCTGCTCATTGACCACATGTACTCTAGCCTCTTTGGTCCACCTCCTCTCTTTGGCCTGTTTCACCTGTTTGGCCTATTTCACTTGTTCGGCCCTCTTCACCTGTTCAATCTGCATCTCCACCTTGCCCCTGTCAACTCAAACAAAAACCAATGGCAAATGCTATGCTCGCCTGTGGAGCTCAGGACTTGCCTAAGTTCAATGGGTTCATTGCTATAGACTTGCCCTACTTTTTCAACTAGGTCAATGACTTGGCCACAGCTGCTGGTCTTGATGATGGCAAGAAAGTCTGTGCTGTGCTGTGCTATGCAGCATATAATAAGTCAGATGTCTGGAAAATCCTCCCCAAGATATCTGTGAACCCTGCAGTCTAGGCAACGTTTGTTGCCGCCATTAAAACACTTTACCTAGGTTGTGAAGGCAATGACCACTACTGCTGCACTGATCTTCAAAATCTAGTATAGGAGTATAACTCCAAACCAATGCACTCACTAGCCAAGTTCTCCCAATATCACCACAAGTTCCTAAATGCTGGTCCAAGTAACCAAACTCCCCTCAATGGACTAGAACACTCTGTTTCTGGTCGGTCTGCTGGCAGACCTCCAGTGCCAAGTCCACTCAAGGCTACTCCACAAGAAAGATGTCATTCACCTATTGGACTCTTATCCCATCACTGACTCTCTCACAGCCACCCATTTCCTTTTCACCAGCTCCACCCTTTGATCTCTGGTGGCTTCCTCATCTAGTGCCACACCCAACCTACTAACACCTTGTTACCCCACATGGGCCACTCCTGGCCTAGTAGTCCCATCACCACAGACTATCACCCCATCCACTCCACTGATCATGGTGAAACTAGAGCAGATCATGATACAGTGGTCTTCAAACTGAAACTGTGTCTTTTGTGACCTTCTCCATCACTTTATCGGCAGCTGTCCTCACATCATGGAATACATCACAGCTGGCAAAGTCTGAAGGGGCACTGACAGTTGACTCTACCTTCCTAATGGAAAGTACATCCCTCACATTGAAGACACTAGATGCCTAAAAGAATGTTTTGACCAGCTTGTGCTGCACACTGTTGCACAGCCTGGCACTGTATGTAACAATGGGCATCCTCTCTCTCTCAATCCCTAACACTGACATGGTCCTCAATATCAAGCTGTCAGTCTTCATGACCCTAGCTGAAAGCTGGGAGACTGAGACCAACCTGGACCTTGCTGACTCCAAACTCCAGCAGTATATGGCCCACACATTAGCCATGTGTAAGGCCAGTAAAGCCAAGGAAAAGGGAAAGTGCATACAATTCAATGGTATAGAAATACCTATTTGACGTTCAGATCATGCTGGTCCTTGTGCAGCAATGGTCACCAAAGAGATCATGTTACAGTCATATGAGAGGACAGCCCCATCCTATCTTTTCCTCCCATTCCCAATGATTCCATGGAGACCAAGTCCAATACCACCACCATAGCCCCTCTGTCTTTGCTGTGCAGGATATCCAAGAAACCTCAAGGCAATGCCTAGACAACTGATGCCTTCCCCTATGTGGAACCTGCACTCTATCCTTCTTGACTTCTTCTTCTTCTGTACTTCTACTGATCTCCATTTCTATTACTTCCACATGGAGTTCTGGACATGCCATTCTACTTTCCATGTTCCGCTTTCTTTTGATCCTTGTTCCCTTGATTACTGTGGAAACCCCTCTAACCTCTTCTTTCTTTGATCCTTGCAATGGACACCCTCCCCAGTATATAAGTTGGGTACTTCCTTCAATGTTCCCTAGCTAGTTCAATGTCTACCAAGCCTAGTAATCTAGTCCACATACCATGCACCCTCTTCGCATGAGACTTTCGATCAGCCACTGCTGTAGAATCCCTAGTCTAGCTATCACTACTAGGAGACATGCCTGCTGTCTAGCTGTCTGCCACAGCATCTTGTTTTGTCTATAAGACTTCACTCTACTTTGAGTGAGTGCTACTAGGTTACTATGTATGCAACCTGTATAACAGATCATCTCACCAGCGATGGAGGTGACCCATACCTTGACACCTGGACCATCCAATACTGTGGCCCCCACATTCACACCTATCTTATCCACACCCAATGCTACATCATCATCATCATCTCTCACTCCCCCTCCTCCTCATATTGATTTTGCTAACAATGATACTGCCCTGACCAGGCAGTACTGTTTTTCATTCCCCCTAGAAGACAAGACCACACTAAAGCACATCCTTGACCAGGTACTAGAGACCACCATTACTCTACCAGTCCAAGACCTCATCTCTATTGCTCCAGATGTGTGCAAACATGTCTGAGAGGCAATGACCATTAAATGCATATCTGCACTGACCAATGTTGTGCAAATCAATGAACTCTTGGGCCAAGGCCCTGCAGTGGTGGAGCATGAATTTGGGGACCAAGTTCTTCAGAACAACAAAGGCCTTATTGTAGCCCACCCTAGCATTCTACTGCAGTCTCTCTAGACCAGAGTAGTCAGCTCAGGTTGGACCATCACCACAGTCCTTGACTCAGACTCAGAGATTGTATATAGCTATGCCTAAATAGGTATGGCTTGACCTTGGACTACCAGTCAATTCAGACCACATCATAATGATGTCTAATGTGAACACAAGCACCAAGGCTATGTTCAGTGTCATCAAAAACCTCCACCTTGACTTTGGCTTGGGCAAGGTTTGCCTCTAAGTCCAAGTTGTTCCTCAGGCCAACTTCAACCTACTACTAGACTGACCTTTCCACTGTCTCCTTTCTGCTTCTACTGACAACTTCCCTGATGGGGATCAGACCATCATGCTCTGCAATCCAAACTTGGGCAAAGAGTTTAAAATGCTAATCCATCCTTGGATGAAAGGCTGTCTGCATTGCCAATGCAGACTAATACAACCCTAAGACCAATGATAGTCCTTGAGTTACCACTTGTCAACCAATACTCTTTGGAAGTGGAGGGAAAGAGTTTGGCATCTAGGCTAGGGCCTTAGAGATGAGGATACCCAAGTGAACTAGACTGGGGATGCCAGTTGTTGTTACAATCACCCCCAAAGAATCAGAATTCCTTTAACAAGAGTTCATGCAGTTCCTTGCAACTGGGTCCCAGTAGATGTCTCAGTATATGCTGCCCATTTATTTCCTCCAATTGACTGATTCTTCTTCTTCCTGTACTAACATCACATTCCGTTTCTTCCTAGTTCTACATGGAATCCATTACCCTTCCGCTTCCATTTCCCCTTTTGTCTTCACATCTGCAGTACTTGACACATTCCACACAGACATCCATTTCTCCTCTAGGGTACCTCTCCTTTTGGCCTTCATAGTTCCATCTCCATCCAGAATGTATAAATACCTGATGCCCATGTACCAGTAACTCTAAGCTAGTTCTATGCAATCCACGCATAGTTCCTAGCCACCACTTGTCTCAACGGTTTGAGCCAACACAAGACCCTTCAGAAGTCTTCGTTCCACTTGTGATGGAATGCTGCTAGGTACTACACATTCACGTAACAAAAGAACTAGCTTATTATCCTCCCCTCCACATCAGAGTAGGGAGACGCTTGGATAGCAACCATTCTCTTGAGATTCCACGCAGACTCCTCTGCCAACCATCTGGACCCTTCTCCCTCCCTCCTGAAATACCACCTGACTTCCCCTAAAGAATTGCCAGATCCTCCTGAACCCCCACTTCCCCATTCTTACCTCCCACCCACCAAACTGTTAGAACCACTCACCTTGCCAGTGCCCTTGTGCCTCAAGAACCGTCACCAACTCCCTGAAGCCAGTCATCCAGAGAGAGGATATTGCTTGAAGGACCAGTCTCTCCCCATTCTCTCACCATTGAAGTCCTAGCTGAAGCCCTAGGCCCAGCCCCAATAGAAACCCTTGAAGAAATTGCCCAATACCCTTGGTTTAGAACTCCTCCCATATCACCTTCCACTGCATCTATGGCTGACAGAGACGAAACCCGTGCTGCCTGAGAAATGAAGGCAGGAGTCCCAGAAGGATTTTCTGGAGAACCATAGGATGCCTGCTGGTGGAGTAATGCCATGAAGGCATACTTCACGATTAACTAGAATGTTCATACCCCAGAACAACAACGCCTCATCTTCCTCAATATGATGAACAAGGGATGAGGAAGATTCTATGCAGAGTCACTGTTAGAGAAAGTCTCGGACCCCACAATCAAGGAGGAGAATAAACCCTTGCTTGAAGAAATCATTAGTGATTTCCTCAAAACTTTTACCCCCCACAATGAAAACACTGCTGCTCAAGGAAAACTCACTTGTCTCTTCCAAAACCTTCTTGATAAGGAGAATGGTTTCTTTGACTATGTAACTAAATTTCAACTATTTGCCACAAAGTCAAAAATCACTGACCCTGTCACCCTCATTGATTGTTTCAATGAGGGACTCAACCCTAATATCACTGGAATGATTATCTCCATGGAAAATCCCCCCACGACCCTTGCCAGATGGATCAAAAAAGCAAGCCAATTCCACGCCCAAAAGACCAGACTGGAATGGTACAAGAAAGGGAGAACCATTGGACATCTTCTTTCCTGTGATATCTGCCCCCATCACAACCCAAACACCATGGACGACGTCATCGTCTACCTTACCCTGGTAGAACGTGCTTGATACATTTGCAACAACCTTTGCTTCATCTGTCACAACAAGGGTTGCTCAACCACGAACCACCTGGGGCCTTCAAGGAAAGGATGACGAGAAGACAAAACTCCCAGAAATTCACCTGTCACTATTTGAACCACTGAAGTCGAACAGAGAGAAATTGAGAAGTATATTACCTCTATGGGAAAGAAGAAAGGAATTTCCCACCAAGATGTACTCAAGGTCCTCAAAGCCTGCTACAAGGATAATGAAGTTGCTTCCACTGAAGAAAACGATACACTTGATGAAAAACCTGTAGAGGTCAGGGCCACTGAGACCTCTGAAATAGAGGGTTTTTAAAAGGGGGATGTGTTACGCTTGGTCTGGGTAGGGCCGAGCATAGCCTTGAACAGCGAAGGTTTAAAGTCAAGGACAAGGGTTTGACCTGGGGGTGTCCTCTAGGTCAAGGGTTTGTAGTTCCCTGGGGGCCTCCTCAGGGAGGGTTCGGCCTGGGATGGCACAAGTGAGGGTTCGAGGGAGCATCCACTCAAAGTAGGACAAGGACTTAGAGAGTCAAGGGTTCTGTGGCAAGCAGGTGTATTCCAAGAGTATACTCAAGGAGGTTTAGCTTAAGGAAAATACACAAGTGAGCGAGGGTTTATATAAAGAAAGGAAAAGGTATGACTAAGTGGATGAGTCAGAGGAAGTCAAAATGAGTCATCCGTGGCGAAGGACGCATCAGCATATTAGTAATACAATGGAAAGTCATGGAATGTGTTGGAATGTTCCATTGGTTCTGGAGAAGCAAGAACTAAGAAAAGAACAGGTCGAGTCACCGGGTTGTGCCGGCGGGATGCGAAACGAAAGAAGAAAGAAATCGTAACATTACCCCCTTAGTACGTCCAAAGTTGCAACAAGGGATTAAAATGAGGAGTAGGAAGGGCCTGGGGAGCCAGTGATGTTGGACCATGGTATGTGGCACCATCATCGTCGTACATCCCATTGTCATAGGCTTCTTTGTCATTGGTGGCCCAGTGGAGGCCAGGGGAGCGTGCACGGGGAGGGTGTCCACCAGTAGAGATACAGGCAGAGTGGTATGGATGAGTGCATCAGGAGGACTGGGAGGAGAATTTGGAGGAAGAAGAAGAAGAGGGAACCAGAGGCAGAGGGGTCCGGTGACAAAGGTAGAGGACCGGGCAGGTTGAAGGGTAGTGACCAGGTGCCCAAAGATGACAGTAGTGGCAGCAATGCTCACGGCAGTCGCTGCAGAAATGTCCGAGACGATGACATTTATGGCAGGTGTCCAGGAACTCTGGATGAGTGGGCTTGAGGACTGGATAGACGGCGACATCATATCAATGGACTGCTGCTTCATACTCGGTGGGAGGGTTCCCATAGACATGGGTGATGGGTTCCTCAACAGGTAAGGTGGGTGGTGAAGGACGAGGGAATGGCAAAGGGGAGCCTTTGGGAATGCTCCAGCCAGTGTGGACATATCGGGACAGTGAAGGACAACAGGTGGTCAGTTGGGGAAAGGGAAAGCAAGGCAGCACAGGGAGTGGTTCCTGTTGTTGGATGGCCACCTGCCACATGTAGCAGTCTACATCTTCCATGAATTCAGTCATCCCCAACTAATGAAGGGCCATGAGGAGGGCTTCAAGGGCCTCTCAGTGGACGATGCGGTTATTGGCCTGGATCATCCCTCCTTGGGCAGTGGTAGGAACCCAGTTTTGGACGGGGGTAAGGCATTCAATTTGGAGGAAGGCCCAATAAAGGGCGAAGAGCAGGGAGTTCATATCAAGGTGGGTGGAGATGGTGATGGTGAGACGTGGGTCATGAAGACGTTGGAGGAGCTCCCTTTCGCTGGTGGGATGAAGGGTATCTTCCCTAAGGCAGTGAGCTGCAAGCGGAAGGTCAACAGAAAGGATAGGAGAAGGGGGAGCTGGGAAGTATTCAGACAAGATGGTGGCGAGGGAGGTTGGTTTGGGTTCGTTGGCCAGGAGGACAGAAGAGGGAACGATGGAGATGTCATCCCTGAAGAAGGAGACTTTGGAAGAGGAGGGAGAGATGGTAGGGCCGATGGACATGATGTGGATGAGGGCGACTGTGGTTTGTTTTCATCTGGTGGTGGTTGGGGACGAAGAAGGGGTTTGCAGGGAGTGGAGGTTTTTATATTCTTGGAGTAACTCCGCTGCATTTTCAAGGTCCAATTCGGTCGCCCAGGAATCTTCTTCAGCAGAGTACCATTTCCATCAGATCAGGTACCATCAGGCTGTCGGAGGTCCACGGTGGCATACTATCTTCTTGATTTCATATTCTTCCTCACCTTCAATAAGATCTGGTGGTGGAGTGGGGAAGTTCCGGCTGTGTACATCATTTTCGTAATAGGCCGATAAGAGGGAAGCATGGAACACAGGGTGGATTTTCCACATTTTGGGGAGTCAGAGTTGGTAGGTAACCAGTGATAAGACTTTGGTGATGACAAAGGGTCCTTCTTGCTTCAGGGCAAACTTTGGGTTGGCAATAAGTTGTTTCAAATTCCTCACTTCTAGCCACACCTTGTCTCCCTTTGTGAAGGGTGTGAATCGCTGGGTGGTTTGAGAGGCCATGACTTGGCGAGTGAGTTTATGTGCCACTAGGGCTTTATCACGAGCTGCGAGGAGATTTTTGAGGTAGGATTCGACTGCAGGGAGGTCGGAGATAGGGAGGATTGAAGGGAGTGCTTTTGGCTCGTATCCCATCATGAGATAGAAGGGTGACTTGCTGGTGATGGAATGGGGGCGGTGATTGTGTGCAAATTCAGCATGAGAGATGGAATCAGCCCATGTGGAGGGGGAGTTGCCGTAGAAGATGCAGAGATAAGTTTCAACTTCTTGGTTGACCTGTTCCATTTCTCCGTCAGTCTGTGGGTGGTATGTGGTAAAGAGGGACAGGTCATACTGGAGGAGTTTACCAAGTTCTTTTGCAAAGGCAGAAGCAAATTGGGGGCCACAGTCGGAGATGATTTTGTCATAGAGGCCAAAGTGGAGGAAAACTTTGTGGAAAAAGAGGGCAGCTATTCCCTCAGCAGTGATGGTTTTCTTGGTGGGGCAGAGAATTACCCCCTTAGTAAGGCCATGGTCAACCACGACCAGGAGAGAGTCAAAGTTGGAGGAGGGGGGAAGATCAGTGATCAGATCGCAGGAGATCTGTTGGAAGGGACGAGAGGCATGGGAGGTGATAGGCATGAGAGGTGGGATGGATGGATGGGTATTCACCTTGTTTTGCTGGCAGGTGGCACAGCCCTCGACATAGTGGTGGACGAAAGAGGCAAGGCTGGGCCACCAAAATTCAGTGGCGACAAGTTGGCAGGTTTTAAGGTAGCCTGGGTGTCTGGTGGTGGAGTGATCATGGCAACGAGCAACAATAGAGCAGCGGAGAGAGTCGTCTGTGGGGACATAGACACGGCCTTTATAAGTGAGGACGCCATCAAGGTGTTGCCAGTCAGAGAGGCAAGAGTGGAAGGCAAGGGGAATATCATCCTGGATTGCTTGGAGTGTTTGCAGGACGAGGGGGTCAGTAGCAGATGCAAAGGAGATATGGTTTCAGAGGGCAACGTCGATAACACAGACAAAGAGGGAGTCCGGAAGGAGTGTGGTCTCCACATTATCCTTGTTGTTTGGAAGGAGATCAGGGCGGCAGGAGAGTGAATCAGGTCCAACAAGGAGGGGACCAGGGATGTGGATGAGTTTGAGATTGAAGTCAGTGAGGTCAAGAAGCCAGCGGGCTTGACAACGGTTCAAGTGCTGCGCTTGGCGGAAGTAGGTGAGGTTCTTTCTTGTGGTCAGTGAAGACCTGAACTAGGGTGGGGGAGCCCTGGAGGTAATACTGCCAGGCTTTCAGGGCATGGATGATGGCAAGGAGTTCTTGGTCAAAGACATTGTAGTTGCATTCAGCAGTGTTGAACGCTTGGGAGAGGTAGGAACAAGGATGCCAGTCACCATTGGAATCGGTTTGAAGGAGAATGGCTCCCGAGGCATAGGCAGAGGCGTCAGTGGCTATGGCAAACAGTTGAGAGGTGTTGGGGAGATGGAGGACAGGTTCAGAGAGGAAGAGGGATTTGAGTGAGTCAAAGGAATTTTGGCATGCATCAGTCCACAGCCACAGGTGGTCCTTCTTAGTAAGGTTGAGGAGGGGTCAGGTGATGGTTGAGTAGTTGGGAATGAACCATCAGTAGTAATTGGTGAATCCAAGGAAGGAGTGGACATCTTTGATGCGAGTAGGGGTTGGCCAGGAGGAAATTCCTTCAAGCTTCACTGGGTCCATGGTGAGTTGGCCAGGCTTGACAACAAGGCCGAGGTACTCGACTTCTGAGCCAGCAAAGGTACATTTCTCAAGTATTAGATGGAGATCTAGCTCCTCCATGCATTGGAGGACGTGTTTAGTGCATTCAGTGTGGGTTTGTTCATCAGGAAAGAAAATAAGGAGGTCGTCCATGTAGATGACTAACCATCCTTCAGCAATCATATCCTGGAAGGAGTCGTTCATAAATCGCTGGAAAGTGGTGGGGGAATTGGAGAGGCCGAAGAACATGACCATGGGTTCAAAGAGGCCTTTGTGTGTGATGAATGCAGCTTTCCATTGGTGCCCATCCTTGATCTGAACATTATTGTATCCCCATCGGATGTCGAATTTGGTAAAAACCTTGGTATCCTTGAGTTTGTTGACAAGGTCGGAAATCAGGGGAAGGGGATAGGCATCTCAGACAGTGTGTTCATTGAGGTAGCGGTAGTCTTGGCAGGGGCAAAGTTTCCCATCTTTTTTTTTAATGAAGAAAAAGGGGGAGGCCTGGGGGGAGTTGAACGGTCAAATCTTCCCAGCTTTAAGGTTCTCTTCAAGGAGGCTTGTCATTCCTCTGGGGAGAGTGGGTATATCTTCCCTATCTTTGATGAAAAAGATTCGTCAAGGTTGATTTTGTGGTCATAGGGCTGTGACAGGGGAAGATATTCTGTGGCTTTTTTTGAGAAGACCTTGGCGAATTCAGCAAATTCCGGAGGGAGAGTGGCCTTTGGTTTGGCCTTTTTGCAGCAATGGCTAATTCCATAGTGGTGGTGAGTTTCCGTACGGTGAGGGGAGACATGAACCAGGTTCTGTATTTGACTACCCAGTTGATGGTCCGGTTGTTCAAGGAGTATTGGATGTATTTTTCCTCAGTTTCATAGTCGAGGTAGTCCAGGAGCCGTTGGTGGGTCAAGGCATTTACTTGAACATGATTCAGGAGGGGAACTGACACAGGTTGACATAGGACAGAGTCATGTTGTTTGACATCAGTGGAGTGGAGGAGGTATAGATCCTTTGATTGATCGGTGGATTCAGGGATGAACAGGGTTTGCTTGGTCCAGTTGATGGAGGGGTTGGTGTAGTGGAGCCAGGGCAGTCCAAGAATCACGTTTTCGCTTCCGCAGTTCATGATGTGAAAGGTGACCTTGTGGGCTAGGCCTTCAACGTTGACAAAGAGAGTGGTGGAGAAGTGAATCAACCCTCCTTGGTTCTTGGTTTGGTCTACGTTTGTGGACTTGGATGGGATTTTCAAGGCGGGTTTTTGGGAGTTTGTGCTTGTTTACAAAGTCCCAGTTAATGCAGGAGATGTTAGCTCTGTTGTCTATGAGGGCTCGGGTGTCAATGACTTTCATGGTGTGCGAGGGTTCGATAATCTGGAGAGGGATTTGCATAGATTTTGAACAGGTGGATACTAATACAGGGGTACACGTAGCTCTAGGGGATCTTGGCGTTGAATCAAGTCCCCAGTTTAAAAACCTGAGTTGGCTAGGGAGAAAGAAATGTGGGCTACTTTCTCTTCTTCATTGTCATCATCCACCTCCTCCAGCTTCAAAATGGTCTCCTTTTTTGCCTTTTGGACTTTGGCTTTGGGGGTGGAGGAGGCAGCTTTGGTAAATGTGGGGCATGCGATGGAAAGATGCCCTTTCTGATGGCAATGGAAACAGAGGCCATTCTTAATGCAACGGTCTCATTCTTCTGGGGTGAGTTTGGAGACTCGGATGACGTCGACGTCCATGGCATCAGGGTCTTTTTCTTTCTTGGCGGTGGGGTTCATGAAGTTCTGGTAGATGGGTTGAGCCCCTCCTCGTCTCATGTGTAGGATTTGCTGGCCTCACTTGTACTGGGTCTGGAAGGCTTGTGCCTTTTCCATCCAGTCTTTGACGGTTGCTAGGTTTTTGTCGAGGCCAGTGATCTTTAAGAGGAGTGGTTCTGGGAGGCCAAGGGAGTAGTAGCTGCAAAGGACGTTCTCATCCTTGAGCTCGGTGATGGAGGCATGGTTGGCGAAGAGGGAATTATATTCCTGGAGCATAGGGGAGTAGTCTTTGGTTTTTGGATCATACTTCATTCTCATGGTGGCCAGCTAATAAATGGCATCGCTGACCCAGGTCTCCTTGCAGAAGTGTTTTTCGAGGGCAGTAAGGAAGTCATTGTAACCTCCAAACTTGTATTTCCCCTTCTTGGCAGGGTCTTTGTGAGTCTGGGTGAAGGTTCATGCCCAAACAAGGGCCCGATCCTTCAGTCATGTGGAATAGGACAAAGGAGATTTGTTTATGGTCATTGAAGTAGGTAGTTTTGTTGGTGGCCAAGTAGACTTCAATGGCAGTAAGCCAATTGTCAAATTTTGAGGAGGTGCCGTTGAACATGGGTGGCTTATTCAGCTGTAGTTCTGCAGGTTTGGATGAGGACATCTTGGGGTTTCGAGGGGGAAGTGGCAGTAGCGGGGGAAGGTTAAAGAGTTGTCCAGTTTGGGTGATTGGGGTAGGTGAAGGTGGCGTGGGAACTCTGGGGATGTTAAGTGCAGCCAAGAGTTGGTTGGTTAATTCGTTGTCTGAGGATTCCAAGTCAAGGTGTTCATCAGAGTCGAAGTGGGGGGACTGCTGCACAGTTTCTTCCGAGGAGGATTCGGAGGGTTCAGAGTTTCCCCTGGTGGTGGTCCAGAGGTGGCCAAGGATCTCGCTTGTTGAGTGATCTATGGTGGCAAGCTACAACAGCGGTAGTCGCGAGGTGGGAAGCTAAACCTTTTGTTATGCTTGGTCTGGGTAGGGCTGAGCATAGCCTCAAATGGTGAAGGTTTAAAGTCAAGAACAAGGGTTTGACCTGGGGGCATCCTCTAGGTCAAGGGTTCATAGTTCCCTGGGGGCCTCCTCAGGTCAAGGGTTCAGCCTAGGATGGCGTGAGCGAGGGTTCGAGGGAGCGTCCACTCAAAGTAGAACAAGGACTTAGAGAGTCAAGGGTTCCGTGGCAAGCAGGTGTATTCCAAAAGTATACTTGAGGAGGTTTAGCTTAAAGGAAATATACAAGTGAGCGAGGATTTATATAGAGAAAAGAAAAGGTATGACTAAGTGGATGAGTCAGAGGAAGTCAGAATGAGTCATCCGTGGCAAAGGACATGTCAGTGTATTACTAATACAATGGAAAGTTGTGGAATGTGTTGGAATGTTCCATTGGTTCCGGAGAAGCAAGAACTAAGAAAAGAACAGGTCGAGTCACCGGGTTGTGCCGGTGGGATGTGAAACGAAAGAAGAAAGAAGAAAGAAGAAAGAAGAAAG